>JAULBM010285274.1:0-16284 GCA_032357055.1 Geukensia granosissima
GTGGTGTGATACCTATTTTGCCGTATGTCTTATGGACTTTGGTTTGTTCGGTAATTGTGTTATATACTTTATTTATTTTTTTTTTCTTTTTAAGTAGTTGATTTAACTGTTGAATCGGAAGCTGGCTCTTTATTTCATTTACCCTTCACTGGCACCTGATCCCATTCCTGTTTTCAAAGGAGATCATGGTTTCCAAGCCTTTGTTCGTTTTGTTTTCGTTTTATTTTTAGTTTGTTTAAATTGTTGATATCTTGCATGGGTATTCTTCACTGGAGTTGGACTACTTGGTAATCTGAAATTCTTAATGTAGTTAGATGGATAAAGTGAAAAATGAATTTATATTGCTTGATCCTATTCTGTTTGAAAAAAGGTGGAAGTGTTAGGTTAAAACGCATTCTTTTTAATAAGAAATTTCAAGCTGATATATTTTCAAAAAGAGGCTACCTGTATTTAATAAGAAAAACCGAATCTTTTATTTAAGAAATAAATAATGATAGACGAATATATATTGATGAATTTATGAGTAAGTACAATGAAGAAAAACAAATATAATGTTGAATTGGGTAGCACTAACATCATGTCAATTTTCAATTTATTCATGTATATAATCTTAATTTGAAACGGCATACAATTTTCTTTAGAAGAAAAGGATTAAAATAATTAACAATCAACTTTTTGTTGAATCTGAACCCTAGAGAAAACAGTGAAATACAAACATTAAATAATTTAAGCGCGTAAAATTTTACTGTTTCATGGACAATAATGCCATGACTCTTATTTTTTATATTAGATACATTTGAGGCACTATAAACTATGAAAATGAAAAGATATGGGGTAAATTTCAGAGGGACCTCACCAAAAAACACACGTAATTTACAAATATAGAGGCATCCATATGGTCAACAACAAGGGTTGAATATCATTCCTTACAAAAAGTTCTAAAAGCTATCAAATTAAAAAATCGCGTATAGGTAAAAACATCATGATATTACCTAAATATTAACCAAAAAAAAAAAAACAAATATATAGCTACAATTCCTGACTCAGGACATCGCACATGAGACATGTGATTGTGTTAAACTAGTTAAATTGGTACCTAACCCTTCCCTAAGAGTGGTCAAAGTAAGAAAAACAAAACACTTTCATGGACGAACTATATAATTCAAGCAGAAAGTCATCTAATCCGTCTATAGAGTACCTAAATAACAATAACTATTCTAAACAAAATAGTTGCAAAAAAGGATACTAATGAAAACTCGCAGTCTCTGAAAGCAAGCTCAGTGTGAGAATACTGATGATAAGACATCAAGGCTTTTAACTCCTATGCTCTCTTGATATAAAGAGGAAAATGAATGCTGAAAAATTGGAATAAACTAAATTAAATTAAATCAAATTACTGTAAATCGCAAAAATAAGAACTTACACTTTTATATCTTTGAACTATATTGTTAATAGGTTTTCTTAAAATCGCATAAATTGATCTCGCATTTTGGAGTGAAGTTTTAAAATCACAAAACTAAATGAACTATATAATTACTAAATTTACAGTATTTCGACCTTTTCAGATCTTTCTCTTATTATTGATAATATTTTAGTTGGGAACGAATATGAAAATATTTGGGTATATTTCAGGGAGATTGCACTCCAACCAACTCTGATGATATAATTAAATAAGTTATTGAGTTTACTACTGACTTAGCACTCTGGATTAAGTACTTCGACAACATTTCCCCGCATAAGGTTTCTTGAATACTGTCCTTAAACAAACAGTGTTGTGACATATTTATATTTAGCGATAACGGTAAAATAGAACATTATGAAAATGTTAAGTCAAAGAAGTCATTAAATGACTATGGATTTTAGTCCTAAACTTAACAACATACTCATTTGTCTTTAAAGGAGTAAGTACGTTAAGCCCCATATTTGGCCAAAATTTAAGATTTTGTGACACAATAATAAGTTGTTGGGAAAATGCTATTTAACAATCGTCTTTTAAAAATTCAATACTTTTTCTTGTAATCTTTTCGTCCTTTCGACAGAATGAAAGGGTATATTTTACTATTTTGACAAGAATTTTACATTTTCGGTAAAAATACTCAATTTTGGAGGGTTTTTGTTCAAAATAGATATGATCGCACAAAAACATCACGAAGATATTTTAACCAAACATATTAATTTTAATTGTGCAAAGTTTGGTTGTGATGTTTTTGTGCGATCTATGTTTAAACCGACAAAATAGTACCAAATATTGCATCAAATTAATTAATTTCGTAGTATTTTCACATTCAAAGCATTTTCTTTGTGTCATGTGACCATTGTAGAACTAAATAAACATAAAATTCTGTTGGACTTCTTTTTATAGACATTAATCAATACTGAAAATACATAATAAAAGATATTAGCAAATTATCATTTTCTAACCAAATTCTTGGGCCGAAAATTGGCCTTAACGACCCTCGTCCTTTGTCAAACTCTGCAAGTGTTTTTCGGAGATGAACTTTAATCTTAATTCTGTTAAACATTCTTTCCTTCCTCTAAACAGATCATTTTTTAAAGAAAATTCTCACAAAATTTAATAACGGTATTAAAAAAAATCACATTTCATTTAACGACTAATGGAAGACCTTGTGGTGATAAAAGGAATTCGAAGATACCAAAGGGGCAGACAGAAATGTTATTCTCTAATTGAAATGTACTTTTCACGTCATTCTGCCAGTTTTTAAAAAAGTGATTAATAATACTCGTGCAGTGATTACCAACGCCACGTGCAATTTAGCGGACTTTGATGACGACGTCACGGTTCCACTGGGATTTTTGCAATATTTACTTGAAACGGCAAAATTAGTCCGTTGAAGAATTAGAGAAACAAAATTGACAATCGTATTTTTACAAGCTCGGTATTTAAACCTACAATTTCTCGCCAAGGCTCCAAATTGATGTTAAAATATCTCGATTGTAAAAATACGATTGTTTTGTGACTTCCTATGTTTTGTTTTTAATGCTACTGATGAGAGGTTACTCCTTGAACTGTAGATGGAACATATGACAGTATTGATTAAAATCGGTAAACTTGTTTTTTGAAGGCACCAAGAAAAGCAGACAGAAATTGTTATGTCCAAAATTCAAAATAACTAATGGTGAATATGATAGTTTGTTGGTTGATTAACGTCCAGTGGCAAATATTTCATGCATATTCAGGACGAAAACAAGTTGAGCAAGGATCAATATCGAAAAAGGAGTTGGGTTAGACACAACAGGGCAACGGTTTTTGACTGCCACTGGAAAAATGGAGTTATGAGTAGGAATGAACATATAACCCAGTAAGCAAGTCCTGCTCTACTGGTAGCATCGTGTTACGAAGAAGACATAGCCAGTATATAGTCACAATCAATGTTAGTCACAGCCGGTTTAGGAAAGATTTATAATAACGATAGTGGAATGATATTTCGTACCTGTCAACCAAATCATGATGACGACCGAGAAATTTCCGGAGCGACGACTTTAATCTTTTCACGAGAAATCCTCAGTTCAATAGCTTTCTTTCCAGTAGCAACCTTTATCATAAAAACATGATATCAATTAAGAAATATACACTTGGTATGCATATGCGCTGGAATGTTGCTTAACAGGACTAGAACGTTTACAATGGAAAATCAAAATCGCCTCTCTTGTCATTAAGTTTGTTTTAAACCAGCTTTTACTTTTCCTAGGTGTAAGACGAGGTATGAAGAAGACCTTTTTTTCGTGGTATCTTTGATTTCAAGTTAATGGGATTCATTGGATCAACATCATCACCATATTTAAATTATTCAGTTGCAATAACTCTAATCTACAATTGGACCAAGTTAAAATGTCTTCTTCTTACACAAGCAAAGAAGATATTTTAAATATACCATATTTGGAATCAAGAAATACCAGTTAAAGCTAGACCCAGCAGAGTTCTAAAAATTTATGTACAAAAGAAGGACAGCTGGAAAGAAGAAAACAATATTCACTGGGTAATAATTATATTTTTAATATATTGCTTGCGAGGCGCAATAATAAAAAATAAAAAATTTTCAATCTCCCAAATTTTAAAGATATTCTGATTGGTAGATATGCAACTTCTGTTGACGACACTAAAACCGTAATAACAAAAATAACTTTTTATGATACGATTACCAAATAAATCACTTGGAAAAAAAACGTTTCATTGACAACAACTCAATTTTTTACCAATCGTGTCAGTTTAACAAACTGTGAACTTAGTTTTCAATCACAACTACAGTGGGATAAAATATGGAAAACTAATTATTAATGTCTAAAAGGAAAACTAATAAATTAAACTGGAAACCATTCACAATATAATCATTACTGAGCAACGTTTGGAGAACATGGGCAAGTGTGATAGTTAAGTGTGATCCCACGCTCCAAACGAGTGGTCAAAGAAAACAGAAGCAAGCTTGAGATTATATGTTCTTTTGTCTATTGAAAATAATTCAGCGAAAATATTATAATGTAAAAATGAAATCACCAGCAATAAACTCCTCATTTGTTATTAAGACCTAACCATTTGATAATAAAGAAGATTGTCTGTATGAAAAAGTAATCGAAAACGTGCAAGTCAAACTTCTATTGGTCGACCTATGACCTTCAATAATTGAAAAATACCCAAACCTTGCGGCATGGTGTAAAAGGCCCTAAAATAAACTTTGATCTTATTTAATTGTATCAGATGAATAAAGAAATTGACAAGTTATAAATACCCTAGGCACTGAGGGACAAATGACCAATTTGATTATGTTAGGAGCGTGCAGAGTCTCATCCCAATCATTTTATAGATTTTGTAATTTTTACGTTTATACATTGTATGTTTAATTTATTATAAAAATGCGGATCCATTCGACTGAATTTAAAGTAGTTTATAACTTTTACAAATATTGACTGTTTTATTAAGTATTATTTCAATGGTTAATTTAATGTATGAAAAGTAATATTTTATGGTCACCCTTTATCGGTATTCAACTTTTGAGTTGTTACATGCCACAGGTATGTGATTCTCTCCGCATACTCCAGCTTCCTCCACAAGTAAAAGTGCCTGCTCGCGATATGACTGAAATATTGTTGAAAGTAGCGTTAAATCACAATCAAAGAAACAAACAATTCCATAGTTGTAGAGGACTGAGATTAAGTTTGCAGTAAGCAAAGCAATATTATTACTTCTTGGAGCCAGTTTGCAATGAAGCTACTTCTCCACCCGCCAGAACCGTAATCGACTCTACTTCGGGTTCGATGCTGATCAGAGACCTCTCTGACCTATTGACTTAACAAGTAGAACCTAGCTGTTCTATGCTCCTATGCTAGTAAAACTATCTTTTTCTTAAGAGGAATTCGAAGATACCAAAGGGGCAGACAGAAATCGTAAAGTCGGAAGACAGAAAAGACCATGGCCAAAAAAATGAAACGAAAGACAAACATAGAACACACAACACTACACTGAAAACTATAAAGCTGGAGTAACACGAACCAGATGATAGTATATGGAGAATTACAATGAGAAAATATGAAAATAAAAGAAGAGCTATTGTCATATGTCACAACAATGAAAATGACGACAAAATTCCTAAAAAACTTTTAAATGTAGGATCCACAACATTGATGGCGACTTTGCAATGAACAAGACGAGATTAGAAGCTCTAAATCATTTCTTTTTATATAAAAGCGCATGTGGTATGATTGCCTATGACACAGCAACCCAAAACGTATAATGAACAAACATCTGGCCTTCAATAAAGGAAAAATATCAACACAAAAAGGCAAGCTGAAAGTGTGACGATATTCAAATGTAACAAGAATCAGTCAAGTAAATATGTAATGTTAAACAAGTAACACTTAAAACATAAAAGCAATGATCCTGACTTAGGATAGGCACATAAAGAATGTGTGGGGGTTAAAAATGTTTGTGAATGCTCAATCGTCCTCTTAACCTGACAGTGGTGTGAGATAATGATATAAAAACAAGCATGAAAAACTAACAACAATAAATCTTTTTGAAGTAAATGCATAGTACGCACACAGTAACATGAAGTAACGACAAAGAAAAAGTAAATAGTACTCGCTGTTTCTGACAGCTATTTTAAAATCCAAACACGGTTTAACATACACCTGGTTCTCTCAAGCTAAGACATCAATCAAACTTCTCCCGGAAATAACTCAACACTTGTCCTGACCTACCTGAATTAGGCACTGAAAGCTCTTCAAATAGGTGACGTACCAAGATTTGAGAAAAATATCACTTTAAGATGTTTTATGAAACTGAAGTCTGATGTCGACATAAAAGTAATTAAACTAGGTTATGTTGTTGAATAGCTGGATATACTAAAATCGACTTGTTGTGAAGTGTCAGTTTTTTAAACGAGCAAATCTCGCTCTCAAGGCATCACCTGATTCATACATATTCGAAATAAAACCTTTTTTTCACTCTTTTTTTTAATTCTTTAACAAATTTGGCCAAAACAATATTTCATCCTAATGGTCAATTGGTAAAAAGTGATTACAAAACCCTTTAGCAGAGCAATATTTATTTACGTTTTCCCAGGATGTGTATCAAAAACAAAGCATTTAAAATGTTTTTAATCAAAAATTCTAATAGACTTTTACGGAAACTCTCATATTCATAGTCACACTTCTTCTAATACTCATGCAGTGGAATCGAAAGTTGGGGTTGTTTCAAAACAACTATTTAAACACCATTGCTATTTAAATATACTTTAATTGAATGACGCGAAGAACAAAATTTTAATTTATCAATAGAATATAATTTGACGCCTAATCAAACCAAAGACATGAAAACTGGAATTTGCAGTTTCTCCGAGTTAAGAGCAAAGACTGGTCGTCCAAGAGAAAAAATAATGTGTGTGGATAAAGTGGCATGCATTTCTGTGGACTTTTGTTTTCGATCCAGCACGTTGAAAATCCAGCTCAGCGTGTCGGTCTAGTAAAAAGAAGGGTTCATTTATCATCATCATTCAATGATATGCTTTCGTCTTGAATATGCATGAAATATCTGCTGCTGGACATTAAGCAACAATCAATTAATCAACCAACCAATCGTATATTTTTCTACCCTAGGGTGTCATTATTTCTTAATCCCGATTCAGATTTGCTGACTTTTCTCATTGTTTTGGTCTTGCATTTGTTTTTTTTATATATTTTTTCGCAAATTTCACGTTCGTTAACCTTCTCTGTTCTATCACTTCATTTTCCCGTGCTGAGGATATTTCCGCGCTGAACCACAAGTTACGGTAGGAATACTGCAAAACAGCCCAGTTTTTAACAAGTAAATACAGAAATACAAATAAAATATAAAATTAAAAATGATAATTGTGCTGCATGTATGTATCAACGTTTACTGTAAGGAAATTCGCAATGAATGTGTGTGTTAACACTTTCAACGTTCATAGTATGACATTATTTATTCTCGAGGAAAAAATTTTGGTAAAATATATATACCAATTTTTTTTTTAATTTTTATTTATTTTTTATTTTTTTGGTAAATCTAGCTCGTGAATATATTTATTTATAAAAATTGGAGAAAAATAATCTTAAATTACAAGAATAAAAACATATGTTTTGGATGACTGTCTCGTGGACAATCATACCACATCACCTTTTTCTATACCCACACCCAATTTCAGGTCTAAAGTGGTGGTTGATGGTTTTTAGCGTCCTACGTACACAACAAATTAACGATATCATTCCATTGAAGCCAGAAATTTTTGACGGTTTCTCTCATCAATATTCATGATATTTTAATTAAAAAATTGTCACGTGACTAGTATTTTCCATTATTCCAGTATTCAAGTTAGTTAAAGGTTTCGGAAATACCTCGTCTTTCCGGCATGTATTCTGAATTTATCACATTACGTTACCCTCTGTCACGTCAAAATATAAAAACTTTTGGTTTTGGTTTATTGTTTTGATGAATTTGCTGATTTCTGGATTGGTTCTCAGGTTTGATTGATTTTTATTTATCGCGGGAAACTCGTGTTTATTTGATAGAAATGTAAGGTTTGTTTTACGTGAAAAACAATGGTTTAAAGTTTCTGAATCAGCCCCCGCAACTTGTTTTCATAATGATCTTCTTGGTTAAATTCTCAAGTCAATGCGGCAAAAATAAGCTTTTTTCAGTAATTCCCTGTCATTTTTCAGGATTTTTACATGGCCTGTTAACGGTCCTCCGCCTCGAATTTTCATACGCTCAGGGAACCTCGAATTTCTGACTTACGTAGTTTATTTGTGGCTCAAAGATTTTCGGTATTATTCTAGTTTTATTTTCATGCAGCCCAAGCACCTTGACTACATCAAGTGAATAAAAAATGTTTAACAAATATATATGTTATAAAGTTAAACAGGCGCATGGATGCTATCTTGGTTATGTAAATTAGCAAATATTGGTAATGATTTCTGGATGTGCGGACAGTCCCTGGTGGAACTTATGTTATTTATGTAACTTAAGTCGTTGGAACGTTGTTGTTATAACTTTTCATGAGGCTCGGTTAAGTTGTTGTAACTTCTCGACTTCAAGGTGGTTGTTTTAAGATGGCATCTGTTGGGTGGTGACTTTTAATCTACAACGGCACTTTTCATGGCCACGGTGCCGAGCAGAGCAGACCGGTTCTGCTGTGAAGTGATTTTCATGGCCGCGAGGGCGATGTAAGGAGTTGGTCATTACTTCATCACTCCAAGTTGTACTACGTCGAAGTGTCAGCTTGGCAGCACGTGTTGCTGCTTCGATGACAGCTACGTGACAGAATTTCAGGTTAAGTGGCCAGTCCCTCCTATATATGCAAATAGTAAGGACATGTTAATACTTATTTACCACGTTTTATAATTCTGTCATCTGCGGTCACCAAACGACTGGAAGTTTGCCAAAATATACGTCAATGTTTGAAGAAAATAATGATTTTTACGTAACATCTAATCCAGAGAGCAGATGGGTCTCTTTTGCAAAGAAAATAGTCGAAATGAGGTAAATGATTGGAGCATACATAATTGTTACTAAAGTATACCAGACGAAATTTGCCACAACAAAAACGAATTTCTATCAAAAGTTTCACAAGGAAATAAATCATATTATATGCCGTTGGAATTCTAAGTTTTTGCTGCAGTTAGAAATTCATTTTAACTTGAAATTAAAAATTCCTCATAGTGTGTAATGTTAATTTTTTCAACTTCATTTTGTTGGTAAATCAGCCAATGTTCTGGGGTTACAAGACATGATAAAATATGTATTTTTAGGGTTTTATGACCTGTTTAAGATGATATTTTAAGAAAATAGTTGAATTGTATTCTAGCTATAATACAGAAGCGTGAAATTAAGCTATGAAAACATGCAATTTTGAGATTTTTTCATTGTAAAAAATTAAACAGAGAGGGGAAATGGGAATTTTTTTTTTGCATTGAGGAAAAATGAAATTTTAACTGCAGAGTAGGTAACGGCAACAATAGAATTCCAACGATAGATATATAACATGGCATACTTCACAGCTGAAATTTCAATATTTTTTTACTTAAGTCGTGGCAAATTTCGTTTAGTGTACTATAGACCAGACTTGCCAACGTCTTATCTTATACACCTGTTATTTGTGTTATATATAGGCCAAGAAGAATAAGGAAACATGATATACATATTGATAGTCTTGGAAATATACAAAACTCAAAAACGCATCTTGCATGTTTTCCACAGACTCAGTCTTGAAAATAGAATGTAAATATATACATACCAGTTACAGCTAATCTTGCACCTTTTAGAATCCCCCCTTCAATATATTTACCTATACACATATTACTATGAATATTATTATGACTATGAGTATGGTAGTTTCCGAAAAAGTCTTATAGAAATAACTTCACAGATTTTCGAAATTGCCATAAACGTTACTTGTACAGTTAAGACTCGAAGCCGGGTATTAAATAGCAGCTTTGATCTTAGAAATTGCGCCTGTTTCAAAAAGTATTGAGATATTGTGCTGTGGTGTAGCTATATTTTCTACCATAGTGCGAAGATTTCTTAAAAAACATCACAATAAGCACATATGTAAACCTCATTTAAAGAGGCATAGAGTGCTTACTTTCAGAACAACATGGGGTCAATGCTGGGTTGTTTGGTAGCATCTGCATTGTTTATCTTTTCCCTTCATTTTCAAATGTTGTATATAATACAGAAAGCCTGGCCGTGGACTATAGTCGGTGACTTGTTTTGAGAGTGCCACGCTCCTTGCACGTTCAAACATTATGATACATCAATATTTACTGTAAAAATCTATACATTTTCAGTTTTCAACACTGCACAAAGCCTTTGAATATAACAATGAAATTTGTTTCATGTAGAAACTATATTTTCTGAGAAAAATGCTCCATGGACAAGCAAGATGAACAAATGTTGATCCTTTGTAACAACTCCTTAAATTTCTATTGATACGATGGTATCTTTGACTACTTTTTCAGGTTTCGACGTGTCAGTTATTCTTAAGAATAAAACACCAACCCGTCTGGCTGAATCGATCACTTACTACTTTAACCTAACCTCACCAACAACATCGAGAAAATGGTATTTGTCAAAAGTCGGCCATCTTGTGGATCCATCAAACGTTATAACAAACGGTAGCCAGTATGTTCATGGTAAGTATAAAGAAGGTTTATTGGGCAACTATCAGGACGACACCATACATCAACCCCATAACTTTAAAAAATCAAGATCTAAAGGTCCCAGTAAAAGTTGAATACCGCTTCATGTGATAAGTCACGGTCACTAGTCGCTCTAAATCATTTCCAGATGAAATTAAATGTTTAAAGAAAATTCCGTATGGGACGAGGAGGAGTTATTTCAAATAAAATCGAAAAATATTATTCAACCCTTTAATAACTTGGGTTTATCCACTGAAAGTCTTCTAGTAGTTAACTTGTTAGTAGAATAAATTGAGATAGGAAATTTTGTATTCCTTCAACGATAGATTTCTCCTACAAAACAACACTTTCCTGTCCTTTTTAAAGCTAGGACAATTTGATATCTCCCCAGTTCTTATCACGCCTTTCTGTAATAAACAGAAACAATCCTTTTCTGCCCCTTACATGATTGAAATGTATTAATTGTGGCTTGGCAGACAAATAAAGGTAAACATTTTGTAAAATGATTCACAAACATATATATTTTTACCTCAGTTTAAAATCGTGACGATAATGTAAATTTATTTGGTGACTGTTGTCTGCATCTATCCCATTGAACTTAAAATCAAAGTTACAACAGAAACAGAAAGGTCTGCTGCGTACCTAGAGTTACACTTAGAAATTGACAGTAATGGTTTGAAAAACAAAACTTTACGACAAGAGAGATGACTTTTATTTTCCCATTGTATACTTTCCGAGAAATGTAAACTATATCTTGTCAACGTTCATTCCAGTACCAAGGAATAAATAAGAGCATACAACACAAGCAAGGAGAAGCTTTTTTCGACCTCCACACAGCACAAGAGAGAAACTCCGTAATAATATTTAAAAGAAAAATATGGAATATTTATGCCAGAAAGACACAATCCACACCATTTTTTGAGTGTGCACTGCATAATTTCTCGTTAAGCTGTTGCCTTAGTTCACTACGAGATTTCCGTGAGGCACGAAGCAAGTTCTTAAAAAATTGTGCTTTGCATTTCCCACTCTTATTTTGTGAATAACATCGAATGTGACTAAATACCGGCTTAAATCCGCCACAAACATAATGTGTCTGTCCCAAGCCTAGAACTGTAGTCTAGTGATTGCATGGTCTTATGAGTCTTTTATTGCAATTTGTTCACTTTTTTCAATAGATAAGGTCGATTGCCGGGTATATAACATTTGTATTTTGGGACCTTTTACAGCTTCCGTTATGGTATGGACTGCGGTACATTAATGAAGGATAAATGGGGCCTGTAGAAGTTTAAATTCGACTGTCATTTGGTGGATGGCTGTCTTATAGACAATACTGCCACATCTATTTTTATCTGTCTACTGAGTAACACGAAGGGTACCACTAGTGCAGCAGGATTCGCTCACCCTTCCGGAGCACTCAACTCATCCTTGTTTATGTAGGGGTCGTGTTATTTCAGCTTTATTTTTCAATGTGATGTTGAATGTACAATGTTTTTCTTTCATTTCATTTTGTTAGCCCTGGTCTTGTCTGTCTTCCAACTTAACGATTTCTATCGGTCCAGTTGATATCTTCCAATTCATCGTACGTGTGCTGTAATGCTACATTTAGGTCCTGTATTTAACCTGTGGTAAATTGTGGAGACAATGATAAAATATCTAACGATACCACTGAAAAGCAAATGGTACCCCCGGGATAAACGCTTTATTTTCTAACGGCTGAACATTTAGCGGATATTCTCTGATATGTTTCGTTTTGTCTTAATTTGTTATTACAGGATATTTCACGGTTTTATCATTAAGATAACAACAAAGCAATTTGCTCTTAATATGTTGCTTTTTACATGCTTTAATAGAAAACAATTTTCATTGCCATTTGAAAAAAAAATGTCAGCATACCACGTCAACACCTTTTGACAATAAACGCTGTTCTGTCCTTAATATCTTTAACTGCTTATTATAAGTAAAACTTACTTATTCTATTTTGAACAAATATGTTTTAGCTGTTGACAATGGAATATATTTCATCGACCAGTCAGGAAGGGGGTTACAACTAATTACTACCGATGCTCCTTTGGTTGTCATAGGATCAAAAACAAAACAACCATCGCCATTCCCGGTTCCTCTTCAACCGATTTCAGCGGATGATATCCAAGGCGCAGGATTTAATATTTTCAACAATATATGGAACACGAATTATATATTGTGGTATCCATATGAACAGAATGAATATGATATTTCAATTAAAACGAGATATTCAATAAATTTTTCAAAGTAGTTTACAAGTGCAAACATAGTGAAATTTTATAAAGAAACTAATGTAAAAGATATACATTTATAACATTGTATTTGCGAAAAAACATACCCTTTTTTATAAACTCAACATAGACCATATATAAACTAATTTATTGATCACATGGTCCTATTTAATACATCAACAGTACATCGTTTCCTCGTGTCTTGTTTTTTTTTCTTTGCCCTCTTTTCAAGTTTGTTTCTTACTTCTTTTTCAATTTACTTCTTCCTTTGCCGTATCATTGCAATGTCACTTGTTTTTTTAGTCAAAAGTCTTAAGTTAAAGGGTAGAGGTTGCAGCTGGCGTAGAAACACTGAGAAAATAAAGATATGTCAAGAGGAAAAAAAGAAAACCTAAGGGCCAGGCAAAAGGAAAAATGTCGAGAGGCACGGCAATCTCAAGAATACGTACAAGCCGGAACCTAACACATATAAATAAAAAACAAACACCCCTTCTATGAACAATGCACACCCCACCAAAACAGGTGATCCGGAAGGGTAAACAGTTCCTGCCTTTTTTAAAGACACCCGCTGTATTGTCCGTTTTCCAATGCGGTACTAGTCATTTCAGGGTGAAGGGGATGGTTTCGTGAGATCACAACCTACAGGCAGAGAAAGATAACAGCCCGTTTTTTGGTTTAGTCCGCAATTTCACGCAAAAGGTCTGTCTTCATCTGTGAAACGAATATTCCATACCGGCCGACGATACTATTGTGTCGACCGTAAAATTTCTGGGGTAATAACATAAACCCAGGAGCAACATATTCCTGTCCGAGCAGTTTTTGTACCAATGACCGAACTCTGTCTAAAAAATCTCTGTAAAAGAAATTCAAAGATACCAAAAAGGCAGACAGAAATCGTGAAGTCGGAAGACAGACAAAACAATAGTCAACAAATGAAACGAACGACAAACATAGATAACACTACATTGTATCAGATACATGCTGTTGAAAAAACATATAAGCTGAGATATTTATACTCCATAAGACAGGGCAGTTGACCTTGGAATTTCAGTAGGGAATATTTATCTTTTTGATGAATTCTTGTTGAAGTGGGGTTCATATCATCCCAATTTTTTACTGTCACTTGGTGGATAACTGTCTCACAAAAACATGCCACATCTCCTATTTTAATATCTCTGTTCAGCAGCTCTTGAAATTTGAGAAAGACACGTTGAACCAGGAGACCTGGGTCGCCGAGTTGTCTAGGTAGTTGATTTAAATTTACTTGTACAGATTACTGTAGCCTATTTCATATAGGACGCGAGTTCGCGCCTGACTTAGTACCTTACATAAAGGGTAGCGTTTGACTCACAGCACGTGATAAGGTTTGTCAGTTATCTGACAAGGATGGTGGTTCTCTCCTGGTATTCTGTCTTCTTATAGTAGAAATGACCGCCGCGATATCACTTAAATATTGTTGAAACTGGCGTTAACTCCCAAATCAAACAAACAAACACGGTGAATCAATAATGCACATCGAATCAAGAGTTTACAAGGGCATTATGATGTTTGTCTGTAGACATAGATCGATTCTAATAAATTCCTACACCTGCCTTAGATGATACAAACTGTATGCAAAAACAACACGTGATTCTTAAACAAAAATTGGTGTTTTTAAAATTTGAATCGGTACATCATAAATACACTTAACAAAACTTCAGTAGGTGAAGTTAAGGGGGTACCATACACCCAAGGGAAATAACTCTGTAAGATCTAAACGTTTTAATCAAGTAATGTTTTATATTAAAATCAATTCATCTCAGTGATCAAAATTTTTGATAATGAAATTACTATATATCTATTGAATAAATTCCAGAAAAATGTGTGGTTCAAATGTCTTGAAATTTTCATGTTTTTCTTTTTTCATCAAAATTAATGTCTTAACAAAATATAAAGAAAATTTAACTAGTGGAATTTATTTTATTGATGTGTAGGGTAGGGTATTTAACAAGCAACAAAATCTTATTATCTAAGATTTAGACATTTTTTAAATTGAAACCTGTAAATGATGATAAAAACAAGAACAACAGGTCCATAAAATCAAACAGAAAACACCAATGGACAACACTTACTTAAATGGGTTTCTAATTTGCGATTAACCAGTCAACACTCCAACCAAAAAAGACATGTGTCCTAAACTGCAAATACTTATTAGATTAAATTGTTTTTTAAAGTTTGATTAAAGTCTAAGACAAATTGTTACCATCAGTTAAGTTTACTGAATATTTTTTGAAAGAACTTACATCTTTTACGAATATGTTGAATTCTATAGTTAAATGTAAGAAAATTTCGTTAGGTTCGAACTTAGAAAATTTATGAGATATAATCTTTAATATTTTTAATTTTTAATTTTTAATTTTCTCAGACAAATATTTAGAGTTTTTGTGCTTTATTTAACTTTTTAATGTCTTTTTTCATATGTGATAATAATTCTGACTGTTAAAAATTTTAAGCAGAAAATAAATTGAAAAATGGATTTCACAGTTTCGTCCACAACAGGAACCTAAACTGTTTGTTTGTTTGTTGATCTCGTTGTCTGCCGATGGTGGTGTAAACACAAGGGAACGCAGGTGTTCGGGTAAAATTTGTGAATTGTACTCACCCACACTAATATTTCAATATGATGTAAGTCACACTGAATGGTATCACCAACCTTCTTTGGTCTGGATCATTCTAAATATAGCCTATCCATTTATACACCTGGAATAAAAACCAATTGCCTGAGAGTCGTAGGAAAATGTGTCCACTCTTATGAGAACTATCCTGTTTTACAGCTGATAATTAATACTTTGATTACAACTATAAGAGGATGAAACGTAGATGTGCGAGTTGTAATTAATATTGCTTTAGGTTAATGCATAAATGTTCAAGATGTTTCTTTCTATAAGCATGAATCTAGAGTCATGTGTTTGTGATCAGCTTTGTGATTCAATATTCGAGTGCAAACCCGTTTTCATTCAAATTGCTGCTATATCTATTAACATTTTGAACAATGACAAATACGGAAAAGATTTTGATTGATATAACCATGGTAAACCAACTCGTTTTTTTTAAACTTTTGGTGAGATTGCTGTCTGTTTATTCTTTACATACATTTTGCATAACATTTACAATCGACATTTTTTTTTAAGTCTGAAGACAGACGATTGTATTATGTTGTGTAATAACTCTATACACATTACAGACTGTTTGAATACCAGGTATATATAATATAGATTTACATTGTAATATTATGATGAAATTGGAAGACAATGGACCGATTCAGAAATTCAACTTCCGTCCTCGTAAAACGCATTGCGCAATCTCAGTGTCCTCGTAAATGACG
>JAULBM010285284.1:0-16284 GCA_032357055.1 Geukensia granosissima
TATATCTAATGTAAGCATCTTATGAACAAAGATTAATTTTGATCTGTATCAATTGAATGCTTAAAGAACTGTTTATGCAAAAAAATAATATAAACATATTACTGATTTCAAGAGTTATCTCCCTCACCCCAGGTCTACCACCTTAAAAACATTTAGAAAACGTGGAAAGTGGGGACATGTTGCAACTCACCATGATGACCAAATATCAAATCAATCCAACATACACAAGCCGAGAACTCTTTTGATGAAAATTTAACAGCACAGAAAATCAATGTCTTGGCAAACAGGAAATTGACATGTGATGGACCTGAATACAACTCTCCCCGATAATGCTTCAGACCAAATATCTAATCAATTGAACATACAAGTGGAGAAATCTTTGACAGAAATTTACGAGTGTACAGGCAGACAAATGTATGCAGGAGGGTAAAACGTAATGCCCATCATGTCGCCTAAAGGCAAGGCTTAAAAATACAGTAATTGTAATAAATTTTGCCCCTTATTTTCTGATGATTCTACAGCACTCTATAAAGTGTATATAGAAGTATCATGATCTTTTATGGAAATGCTATATAAACCATGTTTTCATCAAATTTAGTTTTTCTGGTTGTTATAAAGTTTTCGTCGTATAAACAAAATCTCCATAATACAGTTAATTTACACTGCCTGTACTTTCAATAAGATGAACCACTACATGTAAATACTAGTGGTGTTCTGATGATCGATTATAATCGCAGTTGGTTGGTCATCCCGATGGCGATAATCGATTGTGGAAGGTCATAATGGATCGTCGGAAAATTTTCCTGCCTTTTTCCATATTTGGTCAAGTTTCTGCTTCTGATCCGTATCAGAGATTAATTTCGTCCGAAAAACAAAAAAAGGACACCAACAATAATCAGTTGAAGGGGGACCGTGAAATATTTGCCTATCCAGGTGGGAAGGCACGGTCTTCAGTGTGGAAAACATTTGGTTTTTATAAAAAGAAGGCTGGTCCACCATCCAAAGAATAACCGATTATTAATCGATCATTGATCGGTTACAGTCAACCGATAGTAACCGATGATCGGTTCCAAAATTTTTCCAATTGAACAACACTATGTTCGACTACTAGGTACTTTTTCAACCTTTTCTGAAACATTTGCCAGATGCAAAAAATAACTAAATGTGGCAAATGTCTTTACATAACATTACCGGTAATAAACTTTACACCAAAGTGCTTGTTTCACTCACTTATTTAACTACTTACCAAATATTTCTGCTACTGTTTAATAAATGTCAGATTTATTCAGATTATATGTGATCTAGCCATTCATTGGCTAGAAAGAGATAAGACATCCTCACACCCACAGCACAATCTGTATAAGAAAGAAGTTAGTTTTAGGAATATAAAGCAAATGTCCCCCAACATCATTTCATAATTACATTTTCACAGGTCTGCTCCCCAAAATACTCAGTCGGTACCGGGAGGACCCCCTGCGTAAGTCTAACTGTTGTGAATTTTATCTAAAGTAATATTTTTACTTTATGTTATTACAATTAAATGTTGTTGGAATGCATTTTTTTCATGTCTTTCTTACATTTATTTGTTGGTGGGGAAATGATATATATACAGTACACACAGAGAGTTCTGTATGAAAACCTCGGAGTTCGTGGTTAAAATTCAGAGAAAGAAAAAAATTTATCAGCTTTTGAGTTTTTACTATGAACACATACAGACACACTTGCCTGACCTCATTGATTGCTGGTCAAACTTGGTGAAAGAAATTACATCAGCTATGGAGATCTACTTACAAAACTCTCTGTGTATTGTAGTCAATAAGATCTGAAAAATGACAGAACTGACGACCACAAAACATCTGAGAATTCAATCTAAAGGTCTCTACAAAGTTTTAACAAAGAAGAAGTACCAGTATTTAAATAAAAACTGGACATTTTATTTAGAATTTTACAAACTGCAGTGCAGAGTTCAAATACTTTAGGTGTGACAGAAACACAAAATTGGAAGCATCACAGAAAGAAAACAATGTGACATAAGATGACATTTTAGTCGATAGACCAGATGATAAAAATATACCATACTCACAAGTCGTCTAGACGAGTCCAGGACTTCCTTTTTTTTTTTCTTTGGAACTAATGTGTTTTTACAATGGTGGGGCTCACTGAATTTTGAAAATCAGGTTCTGAACTAGTGAAACAAAAAGCTACAAGTATCTTTGATAAATGAAACCCCATCAATACTACCAGATGCACAAAATTATCTCTTTCTTTCTGTGCATGCTTGTGTTCTTTTACTTTTTTGTTGTAATTTTATTTTGGCCTTTGTCTTGTGCAATTTTTGTCCCAGATGAAAGTCATATACATGTAGAAACTACCACCACAGAAAATGTAAGATGATTAAATTTCAGACATGCCGGATTTCAGTTCAAGAGACTATACATGATTGGTGAACAGAAGCTGACATGCTATTCATCATACAAATATGTAATAATTTGTTTTAAGGGGGAAATGTCTGATACACAAGCCAACCTTTTGTTTTGCATCAGTCCACATTTGTTCAAAAGTCCTTTTGATGGGGGGAAATTTCTGTGTCCACACTTGTTGATAGAAATAAGAACTGTGTTTCCAATGTACTCATGATATTATTATAGAGGGACTGAACTCTGAAAGTGGTAGATGCGGAATTTGCTTTTTTTCTGTTAAATGGATTTGCAAAAAATTGAAAATTTATTCTGTTTTGGACTTTGTGTGTCTGACTGAAATTTTTTTTTTTAATCTCAGGTCCAATTATGGAGGAACCTCAGGGACAGGTGGCACAGGTTTGCCTCCAGCCCAGCACCAGTCAAGCAAGAGGTTACAACAGACTCAAGCACAAGTTGATGAAGTATGTAATAGAAGTGTAGTAAACATGATTTTCATTGGTAACTTTTATTGGTGGTTTTGAATCTGACAAAATGGAAATTATAAAGGGCTCAGGCCAAATGAAAATATTTGCTAGATTTTCATCCTCACCCACCCTAAACAATTGACAAACATCAAAATAATAGAATTTGGGGTTGGGGCAATAATAATTGTCAGTAGTCACAATTCCAAGAATTTCTGAGTCCAATTCTGGTCTGGTCTAGGTTTAATAGATTTTACTACATATCTTTGTTAAGTTAAGCAAAAATCATATACATTATATTATCTTATTGAGGTTGTTTCTAGGAAATACCTGTGAGAAAAAAATAAAAAATAAAATCCTCCCACCACCTTACTCTATATCATCAAGAGGTGGATGAAAATCTAGTTAGGCTACCCCAAATTAATTTCTAGTTCTTCGGATTTTTTCATGACAGAATTAGGTGCAAGTGAGCAAAAATTTTGATTTTAATTTTTTTTGTAGAAAATGGTAAAATTCTGTATGAAGCAAAATCTTCAAAATTGATGCAGAAAAAAACAGTTTATAATTTTTTTAATCTCTTTTGTACATTTTTAGGAGTGAGCAGGAATATTTTTATTTAAATTGATGAAAATTTTCAAAAACGTGGTAAAAATGAAGCGAGTAAAGTTTTTTGAACTTTTGAATCTATGATTTTAGGAGCAAGCTAATCCGAACAACTAGTAATTAACTTGGAGTGGCCTTATTAAGTATATTTGGCCTTATGTACACCCACACAGAAAAACTTACATTTAATAATGCACATACAGCAAGGAAACAGTATTGCACTAAAAACATAAATGAAATTGATCTTGTTTGTTAATGTGTATGAATATTGTTATGAATGTTGCTACAATAATAATTAATGTCAAA
The DNA here is from genome assembly GCA_032357055.1 of Geukensia granosissima. Classification (NCBI taxonomy): domain Eukaryota; kingdom Metazoa; phylum Mollusca; class Bivalvia; order Mytilida; family Mytilidae; genus Geukensia; species Geukensia granosissima. The sequence goes on from JAULBM010285284.1 coordinate 3,791, forward strand.
ATGATATATACATAAAAGTTATTTTTTCTACATACTAAGAAATAGTTATTTTCATAAGTTGATCAGTTTACAATACATCAATTTTGTTGCTCTCACAGACTGCAAATATTGCTGGAATTTCCAAAATGCACTTTGATCTGGAAATATCTCTTAAACGATTTGGAATTGGATGGTTCTCTGCTGACCCTAACTTTGTTCATAGACAGCCAGTCAAATCCATTGTGTAGTATAATATGATTACTCAATAATAAATAACAATAATAAAAGTGATTTTCCACTTAACACAAACAATATCTTTTTCATAATCAATGCAAAAAAAAGTAAAAAAGGGGTGTGATTTAAAAAATAGTACTGCGTAACGTAACTTCACAAAATCAAGACTTTATTTTATTTCACCCCCTCAAACTGCTTTTTGATTGAAAATTTCTGTAAAAAAGAAAATAATAAAACCAGGGATGTTATTCTTCCCCTGATTGGCAAATATCTGTGGGTCAAATCCTGTCTGAATTAGTTTCCATATGTTATTATACATAAACTTTTGCCAGGGAATTTCCAGTTAATTCCATGGGTTATGAAATGTCCAAATCACATCCCTGATAAACCCTGACCTTAGTAATGATATGTTGAGATTTACGTTATAAAATGTTATAATCCTGGTGTTTCAAAATTATTTTTATAGGTTGTGGACATTATGCGAGTTAATGTAGACAAAGTATTGGAGAGAGATACAAAGATCTCAGAATTAGATGATAGAGCAGGTTTGTTAATAGCAGTTGTAAACACTTTAAGATATTAGAGAAGTGATAGACAGAGGCGGACCAGGGGGGCACTTTTTGTCGCACTCTTGATTTTATAAATTTTCTTGATTTCTAATAGAGATTAAGACCAAAATTCACCCCATACTTTTCTGTTGTATCAGTTTTGCATTTCCAACCCCCCCGATAAACTGCCACTGTTATCAGAGATGGCAAAACTCATCAGATTTGCAGGTTATTAAGAGCAGATTTTTCAAGGGTCCGACAGACACCTTTATTGTGCTAGACCAAATGTGTGTCAAGATTTTCTTTTAAAGGATCCAGTAAGGTTTATTTCATATAAGACATGAACATTTTCACCTTTTGTGGACCTCTTGATTCATAAATTTTTGTGATTTCAAATAGAGACTAAGACCATAATTTACCCCATACTTAACATTTTTTATCATTTTCGCATTTCAAAGGTGTTGCCTGATCCGCGACCTGTGGATTCATTATCTGAATAAAGAATTTTTCTGTAGTTATAAAAGACTAACCATTTCATACTTGAACTTAATTTGAATATCCTGTTGTTAATTTTGCAGAGGCTTTACAACAAGGGGCATCACAGTTTGAAGCTAGTGCGGGGAAATTAAAGCGAAAATTTTGGTGGAAAAACTGCAAGGTAAGAAAAATGTTGTCATTTTAGTGAGGGAAAAATATAATTTTTTCAATGCCTGCCTATAGGCACTGGAAGCCTCAAATTTAACCCTTGCCTGTACAAATGTAAATATTTCTGTATGTACTTCAATTTTCTTAAAAGATTTAAGGCTGATGCATGTATGATTAATTTGATATTTGCTCTGATGGATTCTTTTGTGAATTGTACAGTGTCTCCATTTTTCTGGTCCATCATTTGTCTACTCCTTGTTTACCATGGACACATTTTCTCAATGTTTTATATTTATAAACAGACAGCGGAATTGCAAGGAATAAAAAGATAAAATTCTGCATTATATGCAGTGCACACTCCCACCCCAACCCACTTGTATTGCCTCCATTTCTTTAAAAAGAGATTTTATAATAAGTTATAGGAAACTTAACACTTTTGCAATTACTTCTGCACGCTCACTGATGCTTAAATTAAATGAAAATTGTTTCCTATTTTCCAAGAGAATAATCTGTAACAATACACTAATTTGCTGCTGTTTTCAGATGATGATAATTCTGGGTAGTATAATAGGAATTATTGTCATAATTATCATTGGTGAGTTGTCTGCTCTTTGTTGTTCTCAGTGTTGTACAATAGATGTACTGTTAAGGTTTGCCTGATGAGTGAGGGCAATATACTTTTTTATTGCAGAATAAAGTAAGGAATGTTTTTGCATTGATCAAATCTCAAAATGACATGTAGTTCATGATTAAGAAAAATTGGATGGGCCTGAATTCCAGAAAATGATTTCAAATAACTTTAAATATATTTTACATTGGGTCATTGTATAAAATGAAATGAGATCGCCTCTGTTGTGTAATGATCATCAAGCTTGTCATGATTGCGGAATAGTTGTGGGTTCAATCCTCAGCCCTGTCAAACCAGAGACATTGAAATTGGTATTTGCTGCTTCTTTTCTATGCATGCAGCATTTACATGTAGGAGTTAAAGCAAGGACTGGTTGACCCAATAAAGTGGCATGTCTTCATGTGGACTGTTTAAAATCCAGCTCAGTGTGTCAGTCTAGTAAAATGAAGGGTGCATTCATCATCATCCATCAATATGCTCAGGGGCCTGGGTGGCCGAGTGGTCTAGGTAGTTGATTTAATCTTACCTGTACAGATCACTGTAACCTATCACCAATACGGCGTGTGTTCAAGCCTGGGTTTGTACCATACAAAAACGGGTTGCATTTAACTCGCATTGCATGTGATAAGGTTTGTCAATTAGCTGCCCAAGGTCGGTGGTTCTCTCCAGGTACTCCGGCTTCCTCCACCAGTAGAACTGACCACCGCCATGTGACTGAAATATTGTTGAAAGTGGCGTTAAACCTCATTCAAACAAACAAACAAACAAACAAACAGAACAAACCAGTATTCTCACCATCAGATTAACCTGACACATTAATCAAAAGAACAAACCAGCACTTTCACCATTAGAACAAATCTTCACTTCATTGTCAGAACAAACAATCAAATCACCATTAGAATAACCTGACATATTACATGTAATCAAAAGAACAAGCTAGCACTCTCACCATAAAAAAACAAAGAAACCTGAGGTGTTCACCATAATATTTCACTTTAAGTATGAAAAAGCAGTAAACCTAATTTGTTAGAATTTTCATTCCAGAAAATGCATATATAGTTCTATCAATATCCATCCTATAAATGAAGAAATATTTAAATTATAGCTAATTATATAAACCTTTGAACAGTTTCTTACAATGTAACATGAAACCTTAAAAGCTATACTTATTAGTCAGAATATCTACCTATAATATATAGGATGATTCTTAAGTGTAGCATATTGTCAAGCGAAAATGTAGATACCTGTCGATTTTTTTATGCAGTGTAGTGTCTAATAAATTAACTCCTTATAATTCTATACTTATTTATGAACACAATATTTGCTTAACATTATTCTGAAGTGTTTAATGACAAATTAATTTGCTGAACCCACAGTCTACCTAAATTTTTCCTCATTCTTGTCATATATTTAAAATTTCAATACATTTCATCAATTTCTACTCATTATATTCATTGTTAAAATAATTTACATCCTGATCATTACAGAGATTTTAATTTTCTGGCCTTTGGAATGTGGTTAGTATAATACACCATTTAAGACATTATTGTTATGATACACCATCACAGAGTTGCACATAAATTTATGAGAGAACATTATACAACAGCCACACTTTAAAGGCCAAACCATTAACCCCCAAATAAGGCCTGGGGAAAAATGTGTATATCAAAGCAAGGCTGACCATTGATCTTGGGAAGAACTTTTTTTAAAACAGGACTTGAAAGTAATATGATAATAAAAACAAAATTCATGTGTTTTTTTGTCACATAACGTTTCCACAGTTTGGTGTCATTTACAACTCTTTTCCAGAGACTTGATATTCTCAATAAACTATAAATTATAGGGAACCTTTGTCCTTATAATGCATCAATGTAGATCTTTAATGCGAGGATTTAATTCAATATGGCTTAATGAAAAAATCTTATAATATCATGCAATACATTAGAAAATCTGTTTATATACTGCCAAGATTAACATCAGGGAAAAGGGAAAAAAGGGAAAAAATACAAAAACATCCAGTTAATGCTGCATCTTAAGTTTTTGTTCATTTGGGTCAGTAGATTATAGAAAAGGTGATAGTAGAAAATAACCCAATCAGAAGCAAATATATGGATGAAGGACCTCCTCTAGGTGCTTACTATAAATCATCATTTCATTTTTGTCTAGTGGTGTCAAAGGAGAAGAATTTTCTAAATCAGTCATTCAGAAACATGAATTGTTCATGGCAGCCATATTTGATTTAACAGGCTTGACATTGACACCAAGTCAATATGTGTCCAATAATCATTCTGTTCCACCAATGATTTTTAATAGGCTAATACTGTAAGGAAATAAAATGTCTGTAATTTAATTGTATGAAAGAAAACTTTCATATCAAAAGTCTGAGGAGCAAAAATTACAGTGAAGGCATTGCACAATATAGACATCTAATTTTGCCTAACAAACTACAATTAAACACCGGAACCATTAACAAACATGTCAAGAAAACATTTTTCCAAACCCATAATCAGTGTATAAAACCTTAAATCTTACATTCAACATATGTGAATACAATCAATATTGTCCAACATGATAAAAGTCTTAATTTGAATCTCAAATCAATCTCACATTTATTGATTTTTTTCTAAAATTTCACAATGCAGACAGATCATAAATTTTGCTTATTCATTCATCAACCTAAATTTTAATCCTCATTGAAAATAATTTTAAATAGAATTGAGGATCACAATAACATAAACACTTATAAACATTAATACTTATATTTTTACCTTCTCACATTTCTAAAGAATTTTAGTAAGGCCTTATGTCTTTATAATAACTAACAGAATTACACATTCAATTTTAGGAAAAAAAACTTATAAAATGTATAACTATGAACAGAAAATATAGTAACCAGATTCTGTACACAATAAGATTAAAAGGGTGAGAAAGAAATTATCTTGGTTGACTTTATATCTATATGACATCTTATATAAGCATATAAATCAAAATGACATGTGGATCCAATAGTATCAAAAAACAGACATTGTTGTCAGAACTTTGAAACTTGCTTTTGTTCCTTAGTAATCCTTAAAAAAAAACTATTTGGCACTGCTCACTATCTTATTTGATCCACATGATTTTTGTGGTACATTACTAAATCTTTGTAAACATACTGTATTAATGGTTACTTCCTGTTTCTCAACTGGCTAAAAAGCAAATATAATAAGCTTGCAGCCAGTAAACACTTCGTTCAGATCCAGCTAACTAGTTTTGCCCCACTGCATGCTGCATGCACCTACTCCAAGTCAGAACTTGTGGCCATTAATCAGTCCTTGTGCCATGTTATTTTTACTGTTATATTTTATTACAGTGTCCTCTTGGTATTTAATGTGGCAAATAAGGTGTAGGACTCAACCCTTGTAGAGAACTCTAGATTTTGAACTTTCAGTAATTTTTTGTTGAGATTGTGACATCTTCTTGACATTTATTCCATTCTTCCTTTTTTCATAGTGTTTCTTTTACAATAAATAAGTGATTACCGGTAGTCCCATTTTACTACATTGAGACAATCACGTCAAGTACAACTTTAGAACTACTAAGGCACAAATCAAAATTTATACAAATCATTTCTTTGCTTAACCTTTAAAGAAAGAGAAAACAGCCAAGATGCTGGGGTTGATTTTGTAATTTCCAATGAAGACATGAAGTAACTGTGAGATGGCAATATTCTTAATGTCCTATTCATCACTCTGGCTTCCTGTCTGCTGTAATTCCTATTATTCTTTGAGACAGGTGCTATATTTTGAGTAATATCTTGACAATTTACTTCAGAAAAATGGTGTGCTTTGATTTTGTTCATTGTGAATGGATGGAAATAAGCATTTTCTTTAGATTTATTAAGTTTACCTTTTGAATATCAGGTCAAAATGATAACTAGGTATAACACAGTATATTTCATAAACATAGGATAATAGTACATATTTAAGATACTAACAAAAAACTTAAAAGTAGTGTTTGATGGGTCAACAATGCAAACAGTTACTGTGTTGAAAATGATAATTTTATAAATCCCTTACCATAAAGTACACAGAAGGCCACTATAAGAATGTGGACAATTATGGACAAGTACCACTAATGAAAAACACTGACAGTTACAGACAACCCTTAAATAAGGCTTGAACAACTGGTGCACTTTTTGGATTTATTGTAAACTGCCACTTTTCCCCTTCAGAACAAAACAGTTCCAAACCAGGTATAAGTTAAACTTTGTTTCAAGTTTGCTTTTAAACTAATTTCATCGTAATAATGTTTTGTCTCAACAGGAAACAGGAAGTTACTAGTAGTCAATTTATTGCCGGATACAAGTACCTCTTGACCTAACATGCATGTTCAATAGAAATTAACATGTTGAACAACATTGAATGAGTGATATTACTATCAAAACTTATTTTATCTTGTAATCTTAACAGATTTATAAATGATCTAAATACTCTTCAAAAATAGTTTAGCTAGGTGTTACCCAAATAAATAGGAAATTTGTATCCAAATTTTCATTCTCAGAAGTTGGTTCTTCCAACATGATACAATAGCTTGATGTCGGGGAAAAAATAGCCAAAAAACATGTAGAGTCATTACAGAATTTAATTATGTTCCAAAGGGCATATATATACATGGCAGAGAAGCAATTTATGTCATGTCCTAGTTTGTAGAATTCATTAAAGCTTGTTTGCTAATGTTACCCAAATGATTTTAAACCAAAAGCATGTCTCATGTACATCTATGTACAACGAGTTTCATTAATTACCAAACATGATGAGGAAAAGTCTAAATCGTGTGACATTAACTCCAAAATAATGTAAATGTGACTGTTATAGAACATTACTATAATGTTAGACCTAAATAAAATCATTATTTACACATGTAATGACTATTCCATCTTTTTTTTTTACATTTTCATAATGTTCTAGGGTATCAGGACTGTCATGACGATCCACAGCTGTTTATATTCCTGTTGGGTGGCACATTACAAATGTGGTTAAATAAACAAATGACTACATCCGTCTAAAGTTATTATACATGAATCCCTAAAACATTACTTAACATTTCCCCTTAACTTCACCATTCCTTTTTAACAATGTCCCCATTTTTGCAGAAGAACAAGTTCAATTTACAGTAAATCCGAATATCCACACTTAAATGTATCTGAACCAGCAATTACTTCGTCAAAATTTATCTTAATCCAAAAGGTGGCGACTTATCTCATAATCACTTTTTAACATCGTCCCCATTTATTGCCAAAGAACCAGTTCAATATAAAAAATTTTGGTGATGTTATAAATTTACTATATTCGACGTTTTCATAATCATAAAGATTAGAAATAAAATTATGAACTTTTGTATTAAAATATGCAAAATTTATTGCCTGTATAGGGCTGTATGTCTAATGCATTTTCAGAAAACAAAAAAGCACTATCACTTAAAAACATGAGATTTTCTAGAAAAAACAGCTGCCACTTCCTCAAATTTGGGTGGAAGTGATACAACAAAAACTTAATACTGGTTTTTAATTTTTTTTTAAGTTGCAACACTGTCTTGTCATGCCCCACTTATTCAGTAAATGTAAACAACAAGTATAGGTATAGCTAACTACATGTTCCTACCTTAAAATGAGTTCAGAAGAAAATAAAATATGATTATCCAAGCCTAGAAATGGATACCACCCAAAATTACACACTATTCTTCCTTCAAAACTTTAAAACATCTAATTCACATCTGAAACCTTAAACCCCATATCAAATCAGATAGAGATCGTCACACCAAATTGACAAATAGCTGTAGTTTAAACAGGAAGTGTAAAACAGCTTATTCTTAATGAACAAGTTTAACAATAACATGTATAAAATGTAATGGACTCTATTTCATTACTAATACCTAGTACAATGTATTGAACGTAATATCTCATTACCCAGATGTTACCATAAAGATCTGGTAATCATCTTAAAAACAGAAAACGACATTCATTACTGCAATAATCATGTTACAATGCATCATTCTCTTATGGATGACATAAAAAATATTTTCAAAATAAATTTCAACCATTTATCTTATTTCAAAATCTATGTTTTGTCATGAGTCACATTAAAGATTAAATCTGATGTTTTTTGCAGCAAAAAGAACTTTTGACTGTATTCAGGTTAACTTTGAAATAATCAGACATCTATTCCTCAGAGAAGAATGAATTTTGAAAATAAAACAGAAACTTATTTAGTGTATCTTGTTCCCCAATGCATTATATTATAGAAATTTCAAGTCTTTATCAAATATTTCTTCTGCAATTGTTTTCTAAAATTTTATGAATCCAAAATTTCACTTTTACAAAAAACAGTTTTGGTTGTTTGCTTTGGTTTTGCCTTTGGCCTCAGCATGGGGAAGGATTGCGTCCAGCAAAATGTTTTTGGTCCCACCTTAATTACTGTGTGCTAGTGTTGGTTGGTTTTTGTCCCTTGCATTGTTTTTTTTTGTTGTGTGACATATAGGCAGGATTTATTTTGTTAAGCATGTGCACTTTTTTTGTTCAGGACATCTACAGCCTGTCACAAGGAGTGGATTTCAACCCTGTTGAAGGTCTTGTAAGGACTTCTAGATTCTCCATTTCTTAACAGATGAATTAACTGACATTTACCCTTGTTTTGAAAAATTTTCGTAGCTGCAAATGTTCTGGATATCAGCTTAATGACTTTCAGTAGTAAATAAGTAAAATATATATCTAACAAAAAACAAGGACAAAATTAAATGTCCTGACCATTTGGTGGCTGTGCAAAAAAAAGTATTAGAACAATTGAAAAAAAAAATTCTCTTATAAGGCAATGGCAATCACTAAATATGTTGCAGGGCATAAAAATATGTTGTTTCATTCTGAGAAAAGTATAGAGAGGGGATTAGTTTAGTTATTAACATAAGTATGAAGTGATTGACCATATAATGACTAAGTTCAAACCACAATGAACATGACAAGGTACTTAACTGTTGATCACCTGATTACCTGTAATTAATCACATCAAAGTAACACCTGACCTTGCTATCAATCATACTGGTTAGGGGTAAAGAATTGTGTCAATTCTATATTTATATTAGCATATAGGAAAATAAATATCCTTTTATTGTCAATACATCAATGCCCTATTACTACTGTGTCCTTAAAACAGTAGTAAAATTCCTTATAACTTAAGACACCATCCTTGATTATAAGTTTAGTGGGTTTAAGATCACAGAAGTCTATCACCTCCATATGGAAATTTCACTTCTTGATTTGTATACTCAACTCACTAAACACATCATAGAAGTTGTCAATTACCTGTCTAAGATTCTCAAGCTTCCTCCACCAATAAATTGACCAGTGGAAAAGTGATACTGGTGTAAAACCCCAACAAAACAAATTACTTAACTGAAGATCTGTGGACAATGATTCCCCTCATTTTCATAGGCTCTAAAGGGCAAATAATGACACAAGATAAAGTTCTGGATTATCAAGGAAGGATTTTAGGACCGTCTGTGATGTCCTAAATTGTACTAGTCAAACTTCCTTATAATTTAACTCTAAAAAATATTCTTTTAATTAATCAACAAGACTGCTGAGATTTGTCAATTTCACACATTTTTTTATTAAAATAACTTTATTGCCCAACCTCAGAATCCTACTTTCTGAACTACAGTGTAAATATTTAAATCTAAAATTTTCTAATTAATTTCCTATCTTTCAACATTTACCTGTCTTAATAACATTCAATCCATCTTGAAATGAACATCTGAAACTCACATCTAATCACTTTTCAATCAATCACACCAATAAGATGATGTACTTAAAATTAAACCACCCTGAATACAAATCAAAATACAATCATACACCTGTTGACATACCTTCACACCTGGATGAAAGTCGGGAATGTCAACAATAATATTTACCTGCGATTAAAATAATAATCTAGGTTACATATCATTAATCTAATCAATTGCTATCATTTTCAACAAAAAATTGATATTTACCTTGGTTTTCAATATAACATTAATTTTATCCTCTAAAATCTGGAATATTACCGGCACTTGAAGACGTAGCAGTATCTTTTTCCTTCAATGGATATTTCTAGTGCCCTGTTCTTTTAATTTGTAAGTTTCAATAACCTTAATCTTTTCCTTCACAGGTTGTAAGTTTATCACTTCTCAAGATATACATGTACAATTAATAAGGTGTTCCCTCTCCATACTGCCAAAATTAACCAAAGCAGCTTATATAAAAGAGACCTATAACAATTCCCAAAACCCAGATTTTTTTAAAACCAATTAAGGAGAAGTAACTGAACTGAACTGTCTGTTGAAGTGAAACTTTATTGACTTACTGTCAATTCAAAGTTGAATTATAATAACCATCTTCAAATTCTGATTTACAAAATGATTCAGATTAATTAGATACAGATGTACATTACAATCATGCTTGCAATGTAATGACTCCAACCATTTGGTGGATATTGACATGAAGAATTTCAAAATTTGGACCGATCAGATATTATTTTTATACAATATTATTATTGTATGGGCCATTATAGGAAGAAAGGTATATAAAATGGACAAATACGGTAATTATTGTTTTCAATTACTACAAACATTTTACCAGTACACAAGCACACAAAACTTATAGCATTAAAATAATTATATTTTGAATTAAAAACTGCACTCACAAGGTGTAAGTACTAAAAAGGCACACAAAGGACCAATTAATTTGATTTTTCTAACATAAATCTTTAAAAAATAACCAACACAAGACATCCACCCCCAGGATCATATATCTCAATTGTACCAATTAGCAAAATCTAAGACCTAATTACCATTTGTAGTAGGATGCATTAAAACCTTCCAGGCCTTTGCCAGACAGCTGTTCAATACACATCATATATCATAGATACTAAAATAGATCCAAGTAATTATTGACAGATTTACTGTTCTTACTTAACTGTCAAATACAAAGTTTTGTAAATAACTAGTAAGAATCTATTATTATGACACTGGACAAACAAATTTTCCATTATCTGTTGAGTATGTATCAGTGAAAATAGCAAAAACAGAGGCAAACCGTTTTCTCAAAGTTGAAAGCTTGAAATTATTGCACAAATATCTGAGGTATTCAATAGTCAATATGCTTACCTTGTCACACAGCTTGAACTAGAAGACTCTGTTCATCACATGTGATTATAATGTAGCAAATTTTATGTATTGGATGCAATGATAAAACAACATTCATTTCAAATTTTTCACACCCATCTGTTTGACATTTGCATTTGCATGCCATTTATACTTTCGAGTAAAAAATCAACATGACTTTATCAAGTGTGTTTTTTATACACCCCCATTATTAAACTTTATAATTAATTATCTTACCAAATTTTAATTCTACACTTATTAATAAAATATGTATATAATTTGATTTTATGACATGGTCTTCATAATTAATCAAACATTAAGAAAATCAAAAGCCTGACATAAATGTACTATCAATTTCAAAAGGTAAATATCATATTTACAATTCACTTAACCTGGGCATGTTCATGAAAGAAAATCTGGTATGGCATAATATTTTAAATTGTGCCATTAATTTCATTTTATAGCAAAAACACATTGACTTGGCGGTAATTGTACAAAATGTACCAGTGCATTTCAATCTTTACAATAGTGCACAAAAACAGGTTGTGTTTAACTCACATCTCAAGTGATAAGGTTTGTCAGTTACCTGCCCAAGGTCAGTGGTTCTCTCTGGGTACTCCAGCTTCCTCCATCAGTAAAACTGATCGCCACTATATGACTTGAATATTGTTGAAAGTGGTGTTAAACCCAATCCAACAAACAAACAATTTAAATGCATTGGATCAGGTTCTTAAATAACACATATAACTGGGGTGATTAGCAACTACAGAATAATACTAACACATCAGGTTGGGACCTGAAAGGTGAACAAATGAACATTTTGGTAAGTGTGTGACAGCATTTTGCTGAACACAATAATGTGCTGGACAGTTATATGACTGGATCAGTGATCATTTTGACCCATATTATCCTCACATATGCCATTACTTTCATAAGGAACCTCCTTAAAAATTAAATGAAAAATAAAAAAAGTCCATATCATGCCAAACTGAAGTTTTGCCAACTTTTATCTTAAAAACAGTAAGAGCAAGAGAAAATAAAATTCATTGAAATACTCCTGAAAGCGCTCATTAAATCAAATCAAATAAAAAAAAAACTTCAAAATTAAACGAAAAAAACATATCAGGTGAAATTGAAATTTTTGCCCACTTTTACCCTTCTTATCTGAACTTAGTATTGAGTCTTCCTCGGAAGACTTGTGTCTCCTGCTTGCTCTTTGGCAAAAACGGAGATATTGAAAATAGGAGGAATAATACATCAGTTATAGATAAAGCATGTTTTAAAGT
>JAULBM010285295.1:0-16284 GCA_032357055.1 Geukensia granosissima
CGTACCGGTCAACCAAATCATGATGGCGACCGAAAAACTTCCGGAGTGATGACTCTAATCTTTCCCTGAGAAACCCTAAGGTTTTTTATTACATGTAAATTTCTGGGCCGAAGACAAACCTTCGTCTTTAACGTGAATTACAGGTAAAGACTGTTCATAAAATATCTGTTACAAAATTCCTTTTTATTTTTTTGTGTGAAAATTATTTCATTTCCAATTAAACTTTTTTGTTACTCAGGAAATAAATAATAAAAGTACGGAGGACGCAACACTACAGTTGTCCGGAATCCATAATGCTACTCAGGTTTTTAATATGGTTTTATTATTTTCATTATATATATCTGTAAGATTATGATACAAAGTTATAATAGGAATCCTGGCATTAATATGAAAATCAAAAGATATAAGGCACTTGTCAGCTACAACACCTTAACAACGCAAAAAATATAGAAAAAATACCAATCTCGAGTTCTCCATAGGGATTTTTACAAAGACGGAATACCACATCTTTTACAAAGCTTTAAATCACCCCAAATAGATAAAACGTGTATATATGCAGAATAATTATGCTCTTACCTGAGTATAATCAAAAATGTACATGTAACAAACATTCAATAAATAGACATTTTGGTTACCCTATTGATTATAATATTGTTGATAAAATGTTTAAGACATTTGTCGCCATTTTAACTACTCAAAATCATAAATTTAAAGTATATATAATAGTAATGAATTCGATGACACTTTATTTAAAAAGGAGTGCACGTTGAATTGAACTAACAAGTCTTATTCTTTCGATATTTTTAAAAAGAATTCGAAGATTCCAAAGGCGCAGACAGGGATCGTCAAATTAAAGACCATGGCCAACAAAAAACACGAAAGACAATCATAGGAAGCACAAAACAATACTGAAAACTAAGGCTAGAGTAAAAAGAAACTAAAAAACTGTGTGCTCCAAGAGGCTAAACAACTACTGCTTCACTTAATTCCTTCTTTTCAGTTTGACTCTTTTTATCAATATACGCTATTGATTTTATTTCAGCCTTTTACTGAGAATGAATGTAGAGAATACCAAAAAACTTTTAAAGAGTCACTTAAATTTTCTGCTGCAAAATACATTCCTTTGCTTTACAAGGTTAGTTAAAATAATTTTATCAAATTATATATCATTTTTGAATGACAATGACATAAGTTTACACTAATAAATTCTGAAAACATACAGGAAAACAGATAAGCTATATTGTTTTATAAGTTCAGTGATTTTGTAAGTTATTATAAATATGAAGTATTAAAGATGCGGATTTTTTTACAATGTTAGTTGACTTAACTCTATCTTGAAAAGAGCCATTGAATGTCAAAAATTAAATATCCACATGTCATTTGACAAGCTTGTATATTCCGAACCTTTGTGTAAAGCTGTTGATTTCTACAAATAAATGAGAATTTAACATGTTAAATAACAGACCAAAAAGTATTTTAACCTTCGACTACTTCGGAAATATGAAAATATCACTTGTTCCCATCTTGGAACTTGTACAATATGTATATGGCGGGGTTATACATGTTTCTGAGCATTCAACATTCTCCTTACCCGGGACATGCGTTTTATTTCTTTTTATGAAATTCAAATCACTAAGTAGAGAATTTTTTCTTTTAAATTCCCATTCACATAATTTTTGTCTAAAGAATTGAAGTAAAAACCGTGTTTGATCTGTTTGTTTCACTCGATTTGAATTTTTGTGTTTTGTTGGTTATCTGACATCTTCTAGGAAGTGACCATTAATCTTGTATTGCTTGGCTATAATTTTTGTAGTGTCAAATTTATTCTTTGTTTTCGGACGCACTGAATCAGTACAACTGTAAATCAATTTGCATAAAAAGAAAACTTCAAGATTATAAATGATCTCCACTGACCAGTCAAATTATTTTTCTTTTTTTCGTCATCAGGGTTGAGACACTATCTAAGTAAACAATCATTATAAACATACCTGAAAGATAAATATTTGTTACCTAATAAATGTAAACTTAACACACCAGGAGCCTGTAGTCTAGTGTTTGTCTTTGTTTTATAGTCATTTATTGTCATTTGTTCACCATTTAAAAATTAGGTCGATTGTCGTGTTTTATGAATAGTTTCATGTTTTGCATTTTGCATTGGGGCCTTTTACAGCTTTCGTTATTGTGTGGACTCTATTTCATTGTTAAAGGCCACATTAGGACCTGTAGAAGATACGATACGACTGCCATTTGGTGAATGGTTGTCTCATGGACAATCATGCGACATCTTCTATTTTACATCACTGTTATATTCAACCATTATCAAGCCGTTTAAGCCGTTTAAGATATATAAAATTATCATTTATAGAAAATATTGAACGATCCAGACAAGTGTGCAACAGTAAGAAAGTATCACACAACATGCCAACCATACATTGAGCGCTGTGTAGTGATATGTTACTTTGCCGCTGTGCAAGATCCTCCAATGTTCTTCGATTTTAATCCTGGAGAGGTATACGATCGCCAACGTTTCAAGGAATTTACACGTTCTGGATCAACTGTAGACTTTCTAGTATGGCCAGCCATATCTATTTGTAGAGGAGGTGCCATTCTGGCAAAAGGTGTAGTGCAACCGAAGTGTAAAGAATGATAACGAAATTGTAAAACTGTTATTGGTTATCAAGGATATATATTTTTCTGATCTAAGAAGTTCTGTTATTTTATTTGAAATTACAAGCTTTTTATATTGATAGGTATGCCCCAGTCGTAAATTAAGACTTGTTTGGTATAGGACTTTAGACAACATTTTTTTGTATACCATGCTCGTCAACCAACGATATCACTAATTATCATTAATTATATGAAACCCTTTTAAATTACGTTAATCTCGATTTTAACGTGTTAATACTGTATCTGTTGATCCGATTCCACGTCTGTCTACCGTAAGTGCATATTGGTAAAGCAAAACGTACCTACAAAATGAAATTGTAATTTAAGAATAGTATAAACAGAATCAATATTGGCTGCACTCTAGTAAAGATTCCATGCTTTAAAGGTGAAACCTACTTCGTTTGGCCGGTGATATTTTATTTGATAGTCAAATAAATCGATACAGGAGAGTAAGTATCAAGATAAAGTTAATGTCATTTTCCTTCCAAATAAGCACATTTCATCCCAAGGGGAATTTTCACTTTTCATCTGCTACCTTTCAAATTTCAAACGTCTTCTAGAAACCGCTAAATGGATCGAAACCAAACATGAAACGAATGTTTCTTAGAAAAAACTGACCAAGAATCGATACTTTATTGTTGATCCGTCATGGTTGCCATCATTGCAAATTAACACAGCAGTACTAGAAAACACATAAAGGACTGCCTCTTAAAAACCATTGAAAGGAATGAACTAAACATGGTATGAATGTTTCACATCTGTTGCTTACCAAGTGTTTTTACTTTGGTGTCGATTCATTAACCAAGACAGTCGCCAGAATTAGTTAAATCAGAAGACACAAAAGATTGTGGCCAACAAAAAAGATAAATACAACAGAAAAACATAGTACGCACGACACTCCACTGAAAGCTGAAGGTATAGTAACTTGAACCCTACAAAAAACTAGGGTGCGTTCCGGTGCTTCGGAAGGGTTAGCAGCTAAAATCATGGATACTTCAGAGACAAAAATGTCTCCACACCTAGAAATTAACAGAAGTGACGGGTTAAGAACAAACCATCACGACAAGAGAGATGACTTTTGATTTTCCCATTGTAAATTTTCCCTTCATGTCTAGCGTTCTACCAGTCGCATCTGCATACGAAGTTTATAATTCTCTGTTGTAATCCTAGTCCTGGGCATGCGTTTCAGGATTTTATATATAGAGGTGTGCTTACAGCATGGACAAAAAAGCAACAAACCAAGAGTTTCTCAAACAAGGATTAAAAAAGGAATTCGAGGACAAAAGTCATCACTTCGGTAGCCATCATGATTTGCTTGACCAATACGAAATATCCATTTCACAAATCACAATCATATATGGATATCTTCCAACTGTCGGGACTAAAAATCCGTCCCAATACCGGTTGTGACTAAATCAAGTGTGACTATACATCGGCTTTGTCTACTGAATAACATGACGGGTGCCACTAGTGGAATTGTTTATCATTCGGGACCACCTGATATACCCTTGTTTTTGAAGGGTTCGTGTTATTCTTGCTTTATTTTTCACTGGAGTGTTATGTGTACTATGTCTTACTATCGGTTCTTTTTTATTGGCCACGGTCTTGTCTGTCTTCTGAATGAAGACTTTACCTTTGTCCTTTGGTATGTTTGCATTTTTTAACATTGTTACTGTTTCCATTTTTTTATGAATAAAACACGGGTCAACAGTCAGTAATGTCTTTAACATAACGGTAGTAACTAAACGATGTTACATCTGTAATATATGATTTCTGTCTGTCCCTTTGGTATCTTCGAATTCAAATAAAAACATTCATTTAGAGATTGTTAGATGAGCAATTGCTAGAGATACAATTAAAACATGATAGAAAGTGCATTTCATTTTAGTTAAATTCGGGCATATTACTTCACTTTCATAAAACAATTCCTTTCGACGGTTAAATAAATAAACGTTCTTTAGAAGAATTAATGACTCGTGTCCATTTAAAAGTTCTTGTGTCGTTTTTTAATGTTTTCCTCCATAGCCTTCCATTTGTAATGCACAGTTATTCATTTTAAATGATTATACCTTTCTTATTAAGATATTTTTTTATCATCCGTCTTTCCTATCGACTTTTGTTCATGTAGTGGACCCCTAATTGGTCAATAAAATTCTTATTTTTTTATTTCTGTAGGTGATAATCGATGTCCAATTCAGCAAAATGCGTTTGTTCAGATATATCAGAGTATTCAGCAATTTCTTATAAAAATTTAGTATTTGATAAAGTACCCCACATTAAAAATTAATGAAATTAATGCGTTGTCACATGAAACGGATGTTAATGAAGTCACGATTTTGTTCGGGAAAAGAAAAAGAAAATGTTCCGATGGTGACAAAATGTTCGGATAAAAGGTGCAAAACTTGCGATCATCTTTTAGAAGCTTCAGCGGTACGTTTCGATTTACAAAATAATGAAAACTAATCAGACATTAATGAATGAGAAAGAGAAATATTTCATTAGAACTTTGAAACCGTCACTAAACAGAGAGGAATAATATAAGAATGAAGTTATTCCCGCAATATACATTTTTATGCGACATTACTTAAACGTTTTTCCCGTACAAATTAAACTTTAATGTCACAGTATAATTTTGTTTATAATTCCATCGCCTGAAGATCTGTACAAAGCAGTGAAAGTACTAGCGATATAAATATGTGAAAATTGACGGATTCTTCTGTTTTTTATAATTATTACTTATATATCTGCCGACTCTTTGATATTCAGACTTTTCTCGATATATTCATTGGTAGTAACTGTCCTTTGGTGGACGGCTGTTTAATGGACAATCATGCCACATCTCCTTTTAAATATGTGTTCCGACCGTTTATCAGTTTATCCAATCACGTTCGTTTAAGCCATCCGGCTCAAGCGTTCGGAGCTGGTCAATCCAAAATTGAACACGCGATCGTCTTGCTGCATCATCTCATGTAGAGTTCTGCTCAGTGATTTGAAATTGACTTTCTCAAACGGAAGGCCATTCGATTTAAGATGACGTGTCAATGGACAATTTTTGTTGGTTTTGTAAAAAGAACGATAGTTGTTCGATCTTAAATTAAATGTAGTTTTTGTTTCTCCAACGTACTGTATTTTGCCTATATCATATGTCAAAATGTATATGCAGTTGCTTGTCTTGCAATTTGTTTTCGTAAAAATTGTGTATTTTTGACTGGTTGCTGTGATTTGGAATTTGCACTCTGTGTTTGCTGCTACACAGCATACACAGTTTTTCCTCTTACATGGTGTGTAACCTTCCTGTGTTGATGGACTTCTTGTTGTCACAGTGGAACTTACCAAAATGTCCCTGAGACTTTTTGGCCGACGGTATGCCAATATTGGAGGTTGCGGGAATACGTTTTTCAGAGAAGGGTAATTTTTTATCAGATTCCAATATTTTCGTATCGCAGATGAGAGCTGTTGGTGGTATGTCATAACCATTGGGACTCTTGAGTTATTTGTCTGCTTGTCTTTGTATACAAGTAAAGAGTCGCGGTCTACATTTTCTATGTTTTCAAATGCTTTGCTTATGTGTTCTCTTCTATATCCACTGTCTAGTAGATGTTTCCTGAGTTCACTTAGTCGATGGTTTAGTTTATTTTCTGTTGAGCAAATTCTTTTGAATCGAAGAGCTTGGCTATATGGGATGCTGCGGGATCAATGTCGTGGATGGCAACTTTTAGGTGACAGATACTGATGTTTATCAGTTGTTTTTGTTGTGAAGGTCTGTCGTCATAGTTCCGTTTTCAATCGTGGTGGTGGTATCCAGAAATGATATTTTTTAGATGACAACTCATAAGTGAATTTGATTGAGTGATGAACGCTATTACAATGCTTGATAAATTATTCGAAGTATTCTTCTGTATCATTCCATTTGATGTCAATGTCGTCGATGAAACGTAACCAAGACAACGGTTTCTAAGGATCACTAGACAAAAGTTGTTCTTCAAGTTTTCCCATGAAAATATTGGCATATAGTTCACATGCTGGTGCCATTGAATTGTAGGTAATGCTCTCCATTAAACACAAGGTTGCTGTTTTGAGAACTAATTTTCAAGTTGTTCTTCAAGGTTTCCTATGAAAATATTCGCATACGTTGGAGCCATTTTAGTTCCAATTCATCTTAAATCAAATGGCCACCCGTTTGAAAAAGTCATTTTTCAAATCATTGAGCAGAACATTACATGGGATGGTGCGGCAAGAAGATCACGTGAGCAATTTTGGATATACCAGCTCCGAACGCTTGAGCCGGATGGCTTAAATGAACGTGATGACAAGAAAACATAAAGAAAAACGTAAACATAACGTGGCTGTCTTAATAGTTTGTAAAATATTTTTTTATAATTAAAGTTCATTTTGTAAATATCAATAATTTCGTGCTCGACGTTCATAACGAACAAATACTCTCAAAATTATTTTGACTAACCCCAGCTTCAGTTTCAAATTATTCACAGTGATGCCTGATGAAAGTCTTTAGTAGACCGAAATATTGCGCTCCATTCAATTTTTATGTTTATATGTTGTAATATTTTGTACATTTAGTGTTGTTATAATTATTTACACTAGACCTACATAATACAATTAAAATAATAACTAAATATTTCGAGAAACATATTCTTTTCATCGGTAGTAACTGCCTGATTTAAAATGGCGATCGATTTAATTAAAGAAATAACTAAATATTTCGAGAAACAGATTCTCTTCATCAAAATTAAAATGGCGATCGGTTATTTAGTTTTTATTTTAATTGTACTTATATTTTATTTTGCGTCGTTTCCATTCATTGTTTACTTTTATTTGTTGTAATATTATTACATATAGTGTTGCTACAATTATCTACACAAGACCTCTCTATATATAATATGTATAAGTAAAGTATATGAAAAAAGTTCAACAAAGATAAAAATCGGAAAACCGTTCACATTTTACAAGCGCTTTCATCTTTATAATTAGGTTATATGAACCTCATGCTTATTACGTATAACACGTTCTGATATGTTGTGAGAATGTCTGATTGGCTCACCCATCGGTAATTTTCGTGGAATTGTTCAAAAGATAAAATTTAAGCATATGGTTCTAAAATTTTACCAGATTTACAAAACTTAGAAAAAAACTCGGGAAAATCAACGGATAGACAATCGGACATTCTCACAACGTAGCAGAGCGTGTTAGGGAATTGCAGTTTTGGTTTGCTGGCGATAGAAAGAACCTGGATATGATTATTAAAATAAATAGACCCCACGAGGGTTGGTTGTGTCCGACAAATACGCTAATCAACCTGACCCCCAAAATGACCACACCCTGCAAAATTATAAAACTGGGAGTAACAGTTCTGGTTTGCTGCCGATAGAAAGAAAATTGCTATGATTAATTAAATAAAGAGCTCCCACATGGTTGAACGTGTCCGAGAAACATGTTTATCAACCTGAAATCCCCCTCTAAAAATGACACACCCTGAAAAATTATAAAACTGGGAATTACTGATCTGGTTTGCTCCCTAAAGAAAGAAACTTGCCATGATTAATTAAATAAAGAGTACCCACAAGGGTTGGACTTGTCCGAGAAACATGTTTATCTACCTAGCCACCCTTTTAAAAATGACCACACCCTGCAAAATTATAAAACTGGGAATTACAGTTCTGGTTTGCTGCCGATAGAAAGAAAATTGCCATGATTAATTAAATAAAGAGTACCCACAAGGGGTTGGACGTTCCGAGAAACATGTTTATCACCCTGAACCCCCCTTAAAATGACCACACCCTGCAAAATTATAAAACTGGGAATTACGGTTCTGGTTTGCTGCCGATAGAAAGAAACTTGCCATGATAAATTAAATAAAGAGTACCCACAGGGGTTGGACGTGTCCGAGAAACACGTTGATCTACCTGACCCCACCCCCTTAAAATGACCACACCTTGCAAAATTATAAAATTTCTGCAGCACGTGTAATCTCGTGGGTACAATAGATATGCACTATTCAGTGTAATTTAATATCGATGAATATAATTAATTTTAATGAATATAGATAGTTTATCACCCTAACACAAAAACGTACCCCCCTTTCTTCCAATGCACTATTTCTTTGCAAAATAATGCTTTAAACTTGTTTTCTTATATTGCTGTCTGCACACACTTTGTTGGATGATTAAATCACTTTTAGCAGAAGGAATTTGATAATGCAGCGTTATCTTTTCAATCAGTCAGCTTAAGTTTCGTCTAATAATTAAGGGTTGTCACGGTAACGCTTTATCATAGGGAAAAGTAAAAATTGGCGGTTTATTCAAAATATAGAAGAAAAGTATGGCGCTGCAGTTATATCAACATCAATTACAAACAGCCGAAAACATTAATTTTTATTATTTATTTTCATTAAAGTCAAGTCAAGTCCAAGTCAAGTCAAGTCAAGTCATGGTACTTGCAGAATTCAAACCATCACCGTCGGTACTGAAGAACTCTGCATTGTAGGCGGACACCTTATCCTCTCGGCTAACTTGTCTATGAGAAAAAATCTCTTAATTAACTTAAAGGTGTCTAACAAAAAATATTTAAAATAAAAATAGGGATAATTTACGTTCAGCCAAACATTATCTGTAAGCAAATACGAGAAAATAGATAAAATGCTCTTTTATGTCGATATGGGGGGCGGGGACATCAGGGGTAGGGGTAATTGTCCTGGGTATGGCGGAGGGACACAAAATGCCTACATTCTTTCAAAAGTTCTCGTATGTCTCTAAAAGTGTCTGTACACAGTATTGCAAAAGGCAGTCGAATCAGAAACAAATACTGTTATGTTGTGAGAATGTCTGATTGTTGCAACCATCGGTTTTTTCGTGGAATTGTTCAAAAGATAAAATTTAAGCATATGGTTCTAAAATTTAAAATTTTATCCGATCTACAAAACTTAGAAAAAACTAGGGAAAAACAACGGTTGAGACAATCAGACATTTTCACAACATATCAGAGCGTGTTGTATATAATTACGTAAGCCAGAGATGCCATACCAACGTAACTTCAAATCCCACTGAGGGAAGGACACAGGTACAGAATTCACCCCTTACTCATGTTACAGGTTAATTTTCAGACGTTTACAGATACATTTGACAAACAGATTTGATTATACGTCACCTCTTTCGGGGGTTGATCTACTGTAGGTACACACACAGCAACGCGCTTAATTAGCATGAAAGTCAGCGTCCGACCCTCAAAGAATAATTTTCAGTGGGGTTGTGTTACTTGTATCTCTTACGTAAATAGAAACTTTTAATTAGACCTTGAGCTTTAATTACAACTATAATTCCAATATAGGCTGCAGATCTATAGATGTCATGATATGACATTGTAACGAAAGTAAAAATGTTTTAATGAACAACAAAAATACAAAATAACAAAGTTTATATAGACCTTCTGTGTGCATGCATTTGTCACTAAATTTTTTTTCTTCTAATCATGATAATTGTTTTCGATATCCTCCCAGACCATCCAGCCCAATACATTGATCCAACTGTACCACTGTAAGCCCTGTTTAAGTCTGTATAATAGCAACTGTTGAACCACCAGGCACTTTTTAAACCTTTGGCACAATTGCTACCATATTTCTTATCATTATCTCTGTCTTTCGTTGAAAACATTTGTCCATCTGATTTGTAACTTGGTGGCGCACCAGCCAGGCTGTCTCCTATCAAACACAACAATATCTTAAACGAATATGAGAAGTTAATATGCTATAGTGATCTAGACATTCAAAAGTTCCTTTATTATAGGGTTTTTGTACGAATAATGGTGAATATTGTCCTGAGTTAAATATAATACTAGGCATGTCGCCCGCTGCTAGATAGTAAAAAAATATTGTGGATAATAACCCGTGCAAGGGGTTACGTTTGCCTTGGCTTAAAGGGGGTTGAATAATCAGGAGACATACATTACAGGGAATTATTAGTTGGAAAATAAAACTTTTGTAATTGTGAATTGCAAGAGTTGGTGTATTTAATGTTATTTCATTGTAGAGATTTTATATGAACTTTATTTGAAAGCGGGAAATTGTGACCTTACATAATATAATAAAAATTTTGGTTATTGTTTTTCTACTGAATACTTTAATGTAAGATTTTTTTTGGAAAAAATTATTTTTTTTCCAATGGCCAGACAGTGGGCCAGAATATTTTTTCATTTCAGATGCTGGCCAGATTTTTTTTTCAAAAATTTAGGTCAGAACGAAGAGAAGCGACACACAAAATAAGGTCTTTTCATTTAAATGTATAGATTGCACGAGCTTGCGAGTGCAATTAATATTCTACGAGGGATAATATCCATCAATATTTGTGCAATAATCCTTTAATTGTACAGCCATTTTTAACATCAATAACGGTTTTTTTTTCCAGAGCAATATTGAACTGGTGCAATATCGTGGAATATTGCCCACTGACGTTTGGTTACGTTTTACATGGAACATAACGTTTCTGTACAATAATGTGCTGAGTTATTTAAAAAAGTCAATAACTCACACATTTACCGAAACAAAAGTAATTGTTTTAATCTATATTAAGCAAAATATTATAGTTTTTTTGGTACTAGAAATAATCAAAGACATATAATTAAGTCTTATGTTGTAATATTTGGGAAAAAACAACAACAGTAACAAATTTAATAAAAAATATTAAAAAATCACTATTAACTTTGAGAATTATCAATGATGAGAAATGTAGTTAATAAATAAATGAATCAAGAAATCATTTGAGAAACATTTTTGAATAAAAAACGTATTAACCTGTGTAATTGATAACGCTTGCTGTTATTTTAAGAACGTCAGAGAAATCCTAAGTTCTTAGAATAACAGCAAGCGCTAATCGCCGGCAATGAAAATCAATTTCATAGGTGAATACGATTTTATTCAAATAGGTTGCTTTAATAATTTCTTCCAATTAATTCAATCGCCCCAGTTGTTTTAGAAAAGAAGATTCTTGCAACGGATGACAGACGCATTCTAGTGATGGCAATGTGATGTTGTTGTTACGTTAATGCTACAGAAATGTCATTGCATGTCAGTATAAATGAATTACTTCATTTCCGTGTCATACACTTAACTGACAGTCAATAAGAAAACTATCATTACTGAAACACGGACAAACTTAAGGCTAAGTTCCTAATGATTATTACATGTATCATCTGTTTTTAAGTCCTAGCAATGAGTTAGTTACTTAAACTGCTTAAGAAACCCTTCAGAGACTGTTTTATATCAACGTCAACTAAATTTTTGTCCGGCTAGCAAGTATCCCTACTTGCATAAAAGAATTATTATACTTCCTGTAAGAATGTACATGTATAGTCAACATTGGTTTTTTCGCATATATTTCGTATGAATTATGTAGCGTTAATCGCACTATGCCTTCATAGTATGCTAGCTGTTGTGTGTACTTTTCGCTGTGGTTGTCAATCAACGTAACATAAACACGAGAGAAGGCGGGGGCTTGGTCTGAATGGCGGGGCGTAAGTCTCGATGAACTATGTGTTTAGTTCAAATGTTTTTCTAACGTTGCGAAAAGCAGACAAACGATTTGTAATTATACCGTCTGCTGAATCAAAATACTGCTTGATCAATCATAATTTGCATGAGAATACAATAATTCCGCTTATTATATGTGACAAATGTTGAGAAAAAATTGGTCTACCACTGAAGAACGCGTCTGCATGTCTGAGTTGGCCAAACATACACCATGATGTTGTCAAAGTTAAAAATAATACTATGCAATTTGCAAAACAGTGTCAGTGGTCTATATGAGGATTTCTACATAAATCAATGGCTATTGAAGTTCAATTTCAATTGGTACTATAACCTGTCGTAAGTAATATTGACAGTCAGAATAGTAATAATGATAACAACATAGCCTTGGTTGAAAAAATAATAATCTCCCCATCGGGACGTGCACCATTCCTTCAACCTCAGCTATTATTTCCGCATAGTCGATGCTTAAAACAACGTTATTATATAAATACTGTAAAAAATCCTACGAATGTAATCGCATTTTCTGTATAAAACTCCTCTTGACGTTCCAGATAACCGTGATTTTGATAAACATTTTTTCCCATCTTTTATAATTCATTTTCCGATAACCAAAAAAAAAAAAAGAAATTTTCACATCTCACTCCGTGAGCATTTTTGTGCTATTTCCTACCATTCGGGAAAATAGTTCCAATAGTTGATGGCATTTTTTTTTTTTTTTTTTTTTGGCTTTTGCTGGTAATGCATAGTAATGTTTTGTTGTATCCTTGAAATTAAGGTAGATTTCATTCTTTATACCAGTACTTCATCTACTATTTCTGGATCTCAACTACCCTTTGTTACGGTTGTAATGATGCTGTCTAGATGTAACTCCATGAAATACGCACATGACATAATTATATATATTCAAATTAGCAGGGCATTATTGATATTTTTAATCTTGTTTATTGTACAATTCTGCCTGCAGTTTCCTGTCTTCAATCGTCAATAAACAGAAACACGATGACCCGATTTATTATTGTTGCTTGCTCTTCCGATCAATTCAATGCTTTTTCTTTTAGCCTAATTGTGTCATAACCCAAAAGGCACATTTGAGTAATAAAACGATTGTGTCTAGTTATGTTAACCGTGTTGGACTATCATCAAACTACACAGATTTAGCTGCGTATTTATTATTTTAGGGACACCCTACTGCCCGATTTTAGATTGATTAATTTGAGGGTCACTTGAACGCTCAATATTTACCGCAAGTAATAATGTTATAATTCTTCAAAGAATGTAATCTTTTTGAAAAAAAAGTTCAATTGTTGTGTAAAACGAAAAGGGTAAACCTATGGAAACTAAAATGTAATCTTTTTGAAAAAACTACATTTAGTAGGGAAGAAGAATGATTTGGCTGTGTTGAGTTAAATACTCCGTGGGCTAGGACAACCTACCGTTCACCCCCACATCTCTATGGGACCAATTTTTTTTCTGTCCCCCAAAACATATTATTAAAGAAAAAGCATGTTAACATTAAAAATTTTGAAACGCATTTGTGATTTGGGGGTCTTATAATAGCCCCGTTGGATATTTTGCCAATTTAGTTTTAAACCATTTTTCATTTTCAAAGGTAATTAAAATATAAAGTAGACCAGTTAAGTATCAAAAGAAAGGTCTATACATTGCCTTTCCAAGACATGTCTAGTTATATTGATTTGAGCTACGAAAAAAGAAGTTGTGGCAAAAACAGTAGCCCTACCACAACAGATATTTGACAAAATCCAAGTCTGTCAACGATCATATATTTGCCTTTATGACTTCATATGCACATTTTTATATGTTTCTTAAATACATTTGAAAACTTTGTTGTGTTTTATTGCCCTAATATTGTTTCTTTTGCCCGTTTTGGTGTGCACATATCCAAAAACAAAAATTTAGAAAATTGCAGAATTTTCCCATTTTTCTCTATATTTTCAATATGCTCGACATTTGAGTTATTATATGGCTATAAACTTATATTATTTAAGTAAATATATATATTAGGCATCGAATGAGACCAATATTTTATTCATAAAGTGATGTTAATGGACATGAACGGAAAGTTTAAAATCGGAATATCAAAGTCATCTCTCTTGTCGTAAAGTTTTGTTCTTAACCGCCCTTACAGTCAATTTCTAGGTGTACGTAAGTAAGAAGCAGACCTTTCTGTTTCTGTAGTATCTTTGATTTCAAGTTCAATGGGATAGATGAAGTCAACATAGTCACCAAATTTAGAGTTATTCAGTGAAAGGACATCATCTATATAGCGGAACGTGAAACCAATTTTTCTCTTTTCCTTGTAGAAGTCAGCTTCATACGAATAAAGGAATAAATCGGCGAGAAGGGGTGCACAGTTGGTCTCTATTGGAATGCCGTCAGTCTGTTGAAAAACACGTCCGCCAAACATTACAAAAATGGTGTCAATCAAGAATTCTATCATTCCGCAAATGTCATCTACTGAATACTATTTCTTAGAAAACAAAATAAGGTTTGTCCCTCCCTATAACCAAATATTTGCATCTGCGTTTTCCATCTTTTTTAACAAAACAGAGGTGAACTAAGGCTCTTAATTTTCCTTTGAGGTTTGAATGTGGAATAGTGGTATACAAGGTAGAAAAATCAAATGTTTTGATGCTTATGCAAGAGAAAAGGGACCTTGATTTGAAGCATTCTAACAGATCTTTGGAATTTTTTAGAATTAACATTTGATCAAGCCACTTCTAGAATGGCTTGATTCAGGGTAACTCTGGAACCCATTTTTTACTTATTATTGTATATTCATAATCTTTCTTTGACCAAAACTAGCAAGACTAGTTTTATTACTTAGAAGACTGTTAAGTACGTATATGCACCTCATTCATATATATAGCTCCCAAAATTTCTATTTCTAGGCACAGGGGTCCGACAAAAAGTTACCCACAGCCGTTTAAGCACAGTGGTGTTATTTATCGACCTAAACAAAATATAGTAACATTGAAAAAAGAGTCTCCTTAGGTCGTTGTGCTCGAAACGTAAGTTAATGGCAAAATGATTCCAGAACAGATTACTTTGAAAGCGGCAACCAAAAAATTAGACTTGGTAGCGATACATGCATGTAGAAAGTTGACGGATCAAATTAAGCATATCAAATTGATATTAAACTTGGGTTTATTTGGCCTGCTAGTTACGTTAAAAACGTTAAGAGTATGGTTTTCGAGGTTTTGACAAATCAGAAACAAGAACTTCCTGTGGCGGGCATGTTGGGGGAACCGACCGGCAGGATGAAGATTAAATTTATTGATGCCATCCCACAATTTCTTGAGGTTCATACGTTATATATGTATGTAAATCTTTATCTTCATTCATAGATTTTATAAATCATAAGAGCGTATCTCCCCGGGGTAGTGGATTTAGAAATGGGAAATATGGCACGTGTATTTAAAGATGCGAGAATTGGTTCACTCATGACTGCCAAGTATTTAGTGAAATCTGTTTGAATATAAAAATAGAAGATGTGGCAAGATTGTTCATGAGACAGCCATCCACCAAATAACAGTCGAAATTAAACTTCTACGGGTCCCATTACGGTCTTTAATAATGAGCCGAAAGCCATACCATAACGGAAGCTGTAAAAGCCCCAAACTACAACTGTGAAACGACAGTCGACTTAATCTATCGAAAAAATGGTGAACGAATAACAATAAATGACTATTTGAAAAACGACAACCACTGGACTACATGTTCCTGGTTTGGGACAGGGACATTAAGAATGTGACGGGGTTAAACAGCACAAAACCCACTCCCTAACCCGGGACAGTGGTGTGACAAAAAAAAAATAAAAAATAAAAACACACGATAAAAATCAGTTGAAATGGATTTAACACTTGAGATGGTACTGAAAATGTTGTTTTTGTGTTTTCTGTGTGTGTTGTGTTTTGTCTTGTCCACACCGTATATGCAACAAGCTATACGTTACATATTCCGGATTGCCCCCGAGGGCGGCCGGGATTAGAAATAGGCCGTTCGGTTTCTCCGCCTGCAGGTAGAACCCCTGCTTAAGGGGCGTCCGTTAGTTCGAGCGGGAT
>JAULBM010285305.1:0-16279 GCA_032357055.1 Geukensia granosissima
ATCTATTTTAATTTTTGGATACAAGCGACCTTTATATGGTAATTTAAACAGGACATATCATAAGAGTTTCACAAGACAACAGCATCATTTTTGAGACTAATAAACGTTAAGCTTTAACAAAGATTTATTTGAGTTTTTGAGACAAAAAGCATTAAGCTTTTCATAGATGCACTGTTTTTAATTAAAGGATTGAGCTTTTTGCAGAGATCAAATCCAGTGCTTTAACCAAGCTGCTTTGAGCTTTATACATCTAGTTTTATTTTTGGATACAAACGACCTTTACATGGTATTTTAGACAGGACATTTCATATAGTTTTGCAAGAAAACAGCTCTATTGAAAGCTTTAAACTTGATTTATTTCTGATTTTTTTAACAAGGGGCATTGAACATGAGAGTTTGAGACAAAAAAAACATTAAGTTTTTCATAGAGATATAGTTTTTAATCAAAGGATTGAGCGTCACATAGAAATTTGGTTTTGAGCGAAAGTATTAAGCTTTATACATATAGTTTTTGGATACAAAATACCTTTACATTGTATTATAGACAGGACATTTGAAATACTTTTGACTTTATTTATTTTTGAGGGTTTTTTACAATCAACATTTTAGCTTTTTATTTGCCAAAACAAAGTAAAGATCACGATTTGATATGAAATAGTGCTGCCCTTTAAGGATTTTATGTAATATTATAAAATAAAAAAATAGGGCACATGTAGTGTTTACATTTAATGACTATATAAGCATGTAGTGTTTACATTCAATGACTATATAAGGCAAACAGAATACAGAAAATGTGAACGGAATGATATAACTTGTAAAATTATTTTTCATTTTTGAAAACAACTGTAATTATTCAGAATAATAAATATTGTATATCAGAGTAACATATTGACCATATTTCAATTATAGTACTGATATCAGCTTGAGAGCTACATGTGTAGGTTTACACGCAAGTATTGTTTGATTTACATAAGTGTAGAGTTACATGTATAGACTACACTCAAGATTGTTTTTCAATTAACTTGGTTGTTTTCTGAAGTAAGGTTAGATTTATGCTGATATACAACATCCACACTTTAATAATAGTGTCCGTTTCATGCATCATCATTTCAATTTTGTCATATTGCCAAATTGGGTGCAATATTCATTTGATAATTTTTTTCCTATGTGGTTTTTATATGTATCCAATTAATTTAAAATATTCCTTTTTTCTTTACATTGGTAGTTAAGTCAGTTAAAATTGATACATTGACTGCACCGTATTTTATTATAACATTAAAAAGATAATATGATGCAAAAACATTATAGACTGTAATGTTGTGTTTCTTCTTTTTTTAAAAGATTTAATATAAATTTTTTACACATAGAGTTTTACATTATGTCTTTTTGCTATGCATATTTCACAATGCTATTTAAAAAATAGTATTTTGACATTACAGGTTCCAATGGTTATAAGTTGATAATGGTTATACTAATATTAAGATATCTCAGACCAAAAATCGTGGAAAGACATTAGGGAGAGGGCATTATTTACCATTGTGTTACTGAAAAATGTAGAAGGGCTTTTTAACATTATCTAATGGTGTGAAAAGTAAGTGAATATTTGCTTTATTTCTAATATGGCCCCATAACACATCTTTCTTGCAAAATTGAAAAAGGGCCTGAAAACCTTAAAATGAAATTATGTTGGCCAAATAGGACCATTGTTTTCCAGAAAATTATTAAGACTATATATTATCTATGCATATTTTGATTGTAGTTAATTGTCTGCTGTCATTGAAAGCATTGTTTAATATAGACCAATATACCAACCTGTTAGTGGCACAACAAACTATATTAGTATGTGTCTATATGTAGATATGTTCATATTGATACTTGTTAATAAACTTTCACATGACACTCATTAATTCATATTATCAACCATTGTAAGTATATCTGCTGCTGCAAAGTGTGATTGGCTAATATAAAGAAATACAAAAGTGTTCAGCCAAATGAACTGATATTTGACAGGTACCATCTATGTCCTCTACAAGTCTTTTATAAAGTTTCAACATTTTGTCCCAATCTGTCATCAGTGCATTATTGTTTCTGATTAGTCCAATCAATCTAGCAAAAATTTCACCTGAACCTCAATTCCTCAAGCTAATTGCAACAGGAGAAATTATCACATTTTTTGGTTAAAGAATAGTATATAAGATTAACAAGAAAAATTCTCTTATATAGAAAATGCGTTTATGGCATAAAAGTAAGAAATAGTACACCTGCTGATTTAAGCAGCACTAACATACATTACATGCGAAAATGTATAGAACATTTGTACATGTGTTTGATCAAAAAATTGATCATCATTGATAAATGAACACACACTATTTAGGTGGGTTTGAATACATCTGATCACACTAATTTTTATGCCTTATAAAAATTGCTTATGAATTCTTAAAAAATACACTTCTAACACTATAAGCAGTAACAAAGAGAGCATTAAACAGGATTCCCGGCTACATGTTAAGCATGGGATTTAATGGGGATCTATAACCTTAATGACCACAACCTTCAGTTATCCATGAGCCACCAGGTAAAATATCAAAATAAGACATGTATATACTAACATAGACTGAATTCTTTTGATAATTTACATGCACATCTTTAAAGTGAAAACCAATCCTGAGCATAGACGACTAAATGGTTGAAGTTTATTATCTATATCTTTGCATTGCATTCCAACAGAAGAGACATTTTCTGTTTCCACTTTTTATTTTACAGTAAGTATAGGGGAATACTAAACTTTTTTACTTAAGTTCTTTATTTTGTCTGTGATTTCTTTAATCCGTATGAATGCACATCTAGTCTATTTTAAAATAAACTATCGGTGTTGCTACGAACAAAGATTTCTAAGTTGATATACTCGGATTAATCGAGGTATAAATACAACTGTGGAAGAGTGGCAAATACAGTTTCTCATCTCCGGTAAGCTGTATGTAAGTTTGAAGACAAAAACAAAATTGTACTACCGGAGTCCCGATGATTGCTAAATGGGTCCCTCGATTAAACAGTACTACAGTACTTTGATCTTTAAGTTTTATTTTTAATTTGTCAAGTCCTTTTGGACTCGACATAATGGTCTATCACATGGACATTCGTCACTGTACCAATACAAAAATCAACATTTTTTCTGACTAAAAGCCTGTTCATATTTCACAACAAAAATTCACATTCAATAACAAAAAGTTCACTGGTTTGATTAAAACTTTTTTATAATTACCAAAAAAACTACAAAGCGGACATTAAAATGAGTGTTGATTTTTATGAGTTTTTTCCCGAAATTCAGGTGGCCGTTGAAAGCTACTATTGAAAAATGTGATACACTGCACTTAAGTTTTTTTAAGTTACACCGTCCATTAAACTCAGCTGGGTAGCATTGCTTTTTCGCCTCAGGTAACCGTTGAACCTGAAAAATTTTCGAAGACCATGTCGAAACCTTGTACTTAAGTAACAGTACAGTAGAAAAATAAACGGATAACTGATGTATATAGCAAAATGAACAAATGTACTAATAGATCCTAAAGTTTCTTCAAATTTTTCATCGTAGAAAACACCCATCATTTCAAATGTCCACAAAACTAATAATATTCCTAAACTGAACTCTAGAAAACAAACAATAGCAAGTATAGTGGCGATTACTTTTGTTGTTCGTATACTCTCGTTTTGTTTGTAAGACTTGTTGGACTTTTGGCTTTGTGAAATGTACACACTACGTTTGATTTCTGAGCTTCTTATATGTCTTAACATCATCGTGTCAAGCACAACAAGTGTTGAACACGGTATTACACAAATACAAATAATGTGACACCAATGGTAGACACATTCATACGTCTTCTGTGTCTTTGTCCCAACTAACCAATTGGCGTACCGAGCCGAGCACGTGTTTGTAGAACTCGTATTAGATACAAATTCTGGAACATATTTTGTGTCGATAAATCTACACAAATGGAATAATACGGAGAAAAGGTAAATGAAGATTATTGTCTGAATAGTAGTTTTTGTAGTACAACGTCTTCTCATAGTGAACGGATGGCAGACGCCTAAATATCTGTTTATTCCCAAATACATTGTCAACCAAACCGAAGCTGTGTGCGTCACAGAGCAGACGTTCTTCATTAAAATTTCCCAGATGACACAAATATCAAACGGAATAAATTTCTCAAATCCGCACCAGTATATGTAAACAAGCAATGGCGTCGGTGACAACACAGTCAACGTATCTGAAATAGCTATGCCCATCATGATGATATTGGCAGATGAGATCATTTTTTCTTTGACAATCACATATGCAATGATGATGTTGCAGACCAAAGCAATGAGAGCCACAATTGGCAAAATGAAAACGTAACTTGGCGTGCCGCCATATGGATTTAACCACGTAAATGGATGAAGCACGTAACTGTCATGGTCTGCATCTGATAGTTCTATGAATTTGTCCACGTGTTGTGTATTATTCGTCATATTTGGAAAAATCATTACCCTTCAGAATTCCATTTTACGTTACTCCTGCAAATATAAAAATATCTTTTTTATTTGCTACACTATTGATAATATATTTCCGACACTACACAGTACTTCCAAACGAAAATAAGAAATCTTTGACAATCATAGGTCACAGAAAACTAATTTCAAGTACTCGAATCCAAAGTAAATTTTGAAAACTTGGTACCCGTATTTGCATCAGTAGATAAATGCAGCAAATTGAATAGATATGATGAATTTTAATATTCTATATGTACATTTCAAGGAGTAACCTCTCATCAGTAGTATTAGAATCAAAACAAATTTGAGATCCAAAAATAGTAAAAGAAGTACGTAAATCCAAGCAAATCGACATTGGAGGGCAAATCCGACGTAGTGCAAAACGTATCGAAGCGTATCCGTATTTTCAGTGTTTTTAACTACTGTGAAATTTGCTATGATGTGCTTGTGTGTTTCAAGCAGTGACTTCTGATCAGCAATAATTATAAGTTGATTGAAGCAATGCTGCGATTGAAATTATTAGTTTTATGTTGAGTTTAAATAAATCTAGTCCATCACCAGTAGCGTCGATGCAGTGGCTTTAAAATAAATATTTACCAATTCTTTTTTAAATATTCTGAACTTTGCTATGATATGTATGTATTTCAAAGAGTAACCTCTCGTCAGCAATAATAATATGACTGAGGTTATTGTTAGTTTAAGAACCATTAATTAATATTATGGTGAGTGTAAATAAATATATGGTTACCAATGTATTTATTAATATTGTGATCTTTGATATGTGTATATGTTTTAGGGAGAAACTCGTCAGCAATAATAATAAGACGATTAAGGAAACGTTGAGTTTAAACATTAATAATGTTATGGTGAGTTTTATGATTATTCACGTTATGTTGAATTTTAAGATTATTCACTTTATGATGAGTTTTGAGATTATTCATGTCATGGTGAGATTTAAGATTATTCACGTTATGGTGAGTTTTAAGATTATTCACATTATCGTGAGTTTTAATGTTATTTATGTTATGGTGAGTTTTAAAATTATTATTGTTATGGTGAGTTTTACGATAATTCATGTTATGGTGAGTTTTAATATTATTTATGTTATAGTGAGTTTTGAGATTATTATTGTTATGGTGAGTTTTACGATTATTCATGTTATAGTGAGTTTTATGACTATTCATGTTATGGTGAGTTTAAAGATTATTCACGTTACGGTGAGTTTTATGACTATTCACGTTATGTTGAGTTTTAAGATTATTCACTTTATGGTGAGTTTTAATATAATTTATGTTATGGTGAGTTTTAAGATTATTATTGTTATGGTGAGTTTTACGATTATTCATGATATGGTGAGTTTTAATATTATTTATTTTATGGTGAGTTTTAAGATTATTCACGTTATGGCGAGTTTTAAGATTATTCACTTTATGGTAAGTTTTAATATTATTTATGTAATGTTGATTTTTAAGATTATTATTGTTATGGTGAGTCTTACGATTATTCATGTTATGGTGAGTTTTAATATTATTTATGTTATGGTGAGTTTTAAGATTATTCGTGTTATGATGACAAAAAAATCCACCTCATGTAAAGCGTAACATCTATGTTGATTTCAAACTTAACGGAAGATGCCGGTATTTTAAGATGACTTATCATAAATATGATTGGAGAATCCCCCTTATTCAACTAACTGTCGACAATTGAAAAAAAGTTTGATCTGCTCTTTGCTTTTTGTTGCATGTTAGATTGTTATCGATGGATAGTCGATAAATTCTTAAATACTAAATTTCCATATATCATAAGTTAGTTTTTATGTAATATTAAACGCTTTTACATACGTGTTTTTCCAGACCAGTTGGAATTTTATCACATCTTGTTTTGCAGGACTTTGTGGTATTTATTCTTATTCTATACCCGTTAAATTACTCAACAGTTTCGAAATGATGCTGGATTTGTCTTCCGAATCGATTTTTTTTGTACCCAAGTTCTTCTACTTCTGTGTTTGTTGGTGGTTAGAGGTTTTGTCTTTATAATAAGTATACAGCATAAAAAAGTCACCATAGTTACGCCACATTGATCAACTTGTATTAATACTTCAACTGACTTTTGTTTGTTTGATTAATGATTTTTAGCTAGTTTCAATACTAGTAATATTTCAGTCATATTGAGATGGTTATTACATTGGTGGGGGAACCGGAGTAAGTGTCGAATGTACATTATTTTGCTGCAAATACGCGCCATGCGCATTCATTCTTTGTATTAAATTCTTAAATGTATGATGTGTTTAAAAAAACTTTCATGGGCATGCTTTTCAAACTGCTACGTTTTCGATGCGTATAACATAAAACGTGACCTAATCGAAGATCTAGCATGTTTTGTTTGATTGATTGATTGATTAATTGATTGTTGTTTAACGTCAAGTGGCAAATATTTCATGCATATTCAGGACGAAAACAAGTTAAACAATAAATCAAAATGTAGACTGTGAGTAAGGGATTGGTAAGGCAGGGACTTTTAGACTGCCACTGAAAAAAAATTGCGGGTTGGATAGGGGCAAAAAATTTAGCCTTGTAACTGGCCGCCTAATGACCACTCAAAATGAGCTGTTACAAGGGGTCTTTAACGTGCTTAAGAAGTGGCATTTCCTAAACACGGGGCGTCTTTAACGTCTCCCTCTTGACGGATTGTGAATTAATTCATCCCTCACAATCAGGGAAGCCCCTTTTTGAGTACGGGTGCCTCAAGGACGGAGATACTTAGTGCCTATTCTTACCCCGGCACAACTTATGAGAAGGGGAGTTCGAGTATTTATACATCCCGCTCAAACTTACCGTGTTCTACCTGCAAGCGGAGAAACCGAACGGCCTATTTTTATTCTCCGGCCGCCCTCGGGGGAAAAATAAGAATGAAACCTTTAACAATTACATAACATTTTGTATTCGCATTATATATCGTAGATTTTATTGCAGAATTATTGGTTGGTTGTCAGTCGGCAAATATTTCATGCATATTCATGGCAAGTTCAACAATTATCAAAATTGGGGATGGTGGAAGACAAGAGGACGCTGGAAAATTCAAATGATGTGTAATAACGAAAAATCTAGCCTTTAATATCGGATTTTCCTTTTCTTTTTTCAAAATATACAAAAGGAATCTTTCATATGTATGAAGTGTGGCATGCTCCTCACACTTCACCCCCTATGGTCTACGACCAGGCCTTCCGTATGATGACATGAAAGACCACAGCGAGAAAGTTACCGCTTATCCGTCATGTAGATATCAGCTCAGCGTGTCATCACCTTTTCGGAGCTTGTAATCGAATAGATATTACGTGTAGTTTTTACTTTAATTAATTCATTTAGTAAATTTAAAATAATTGTTTATAGGGTAAATAACTTTAAAAAAATAAGGTTAACCATGAATCAGTGAATGGAATGGCAGGATTGCATTATTACAAAAAAAAACAAAATAAAACAAATCTGAATTACCTGGTACGGAGAAACAGGTCTCTAAGAAGGACACCCATTCGTCTAGTTCATCTTCGTAATCATCAAATATAAAGGATATGTCTGGTGTAGCTTTATCGGGATTAAACAATTTAATTTTTGCAGATAAATTAAATTGCTCTATCATTGACTGTAAGTTGAATGCCTCTGTTGAACAATCGAATAATGCGTTCAATGATCTGTTGTGAAAAATGAAAATTATGTATCAAAAAAAAATTAAGAGAATCATTGTAATTTGGCAGTTTATTTTTTGTTGTTGTTGTGCTCTTTATGTTAACATAGATTCTGTTGTTTTGAAAAAAGTTATCCCATCAGTCAATTAATCATCACTTTATCAATTAATTCATGTACATATCCTTTTCATAATGTTATCTTATCTAAGTAAACATGCCACAAAAGAAAAAAAATATTGTAAGAAAATAACCTTCAACACGCTTTCTTAATAAATAAAACGTTGTCTTTCAACAAATCTAAATACAACAGACCGCATTTTGGTTAAAATTTTTCAGAGATTGGATTTAAACTATTGATTATTTTTATTTAACTGTTAAAATTTTAGCATTTGGTGAGAATTCGCAAAAACAAATTAAGGGACAACCTGCAGTTTCTTAAACCAAAACGCAACCCGTTACTGATGTATGATAAAATTTAAAAGGGGTAAATCTCTTTTGAGGCTATTTACCGGCCTCAGGCTTAACAGGTACTTTCCGGGAGTGGCGGGATCGAATCGAATGGGGTAATGTAATACTAAGACATGTGAAACTTCGGCCGGAAGGGAAAGGGAAGGCGTGCTTCGTGTAACGCGTAACGCTACAAATAGAATACCGATATTTTGAGCAGTTGACTACAGGTCATAAAGGAGTCTAACGGGATTCCTCTCATACACCACACCCCTTTATCTTTCAATGTTGAAATGGGGGTAGGGGTGGTAGGGGCGGGCATGGCTATTTAATTTAATTTTCACCATGAAAAATCGTAAACGTAAAATTCACACAGGTACAGACCACGTGATTAATTCGGATATCGATTTTTTCATTACCTATCGATTAAAATTTAAGCTGCAAAATATTTATAGTAGAGAGCGTGTTGTTTGAACTTTCCTGAACTTCTCATCTGGAAATACCTAATGTGTCGATGTTTTACATCGACAGAGAATATTACATCCAAACGATTTTTTAATGTTTAACTTTTGATTTTGAGGTTTTACTCTGAGCGATATATGTAGTTCCCTAATTTTTCTGTGATATTGCTCGAACGTTTTTATTATGATATGTCATGGTTAAAGGCTATTCTATTCAGGCACATGGCAATGTAATTTATAAAAAACCCGTTTTCTATCCCTTTTCTACTACGTGAAAAAAGACGGCACATAAAATACACGTATATCTCTCATTTAATGATTTTTAAGACTATTTCGCGATATATACTACCGTTGGTTCTATCCAATTATAGGCTATCAAACACCTTCCCAAAGTGCTCTCTTCAAGGTCGGCGTCAAATAGCTGTAATTTGCAGGATCTTTTGTGGTCTTTTTATCTTATAAAAGCCCTTTTCAGGACTACAAATTTGAAAAGGGGAAATCTCAAAACATTAACCACTAAGCCTGAGTCCGGTAAATGTGCCGAAAGAGATCGACCCCTGCTTTAGATGTTGCTTTTTAATGTTGTTTGATTTCAAATACATTTTATGCATTAAAATGTTTATGATGGTAAAAGAAGTATTATGTAGTTTTTTTATCATATTAATTTGTTAAACAAGCTGTCAGAATTTTTATACTTACAACCTTTCTACATTATCTAGATGTTCAAACCAACCTCTGTCCACTGCAGTGAATGGATTGCCTTGCATTTCACTGAAAAGTGTAGATCAGACTTACAAGCTTTGTAATATGATTATATTTATAATGTCATTTTCCATAAAAGGACCAAAGCACGTCATTTTGAGCTCACTGCACTTATATGAGCTATTTTCATCACTTTGTCTTCATTATCTGTTGTTGGATACAAAACCAGAAAATCTTCTCGGAGTCCTTGAAAATCCTTAGACAATCGGGACAAAATACTGGTGTGATATGGTTCCCTTCCGACCAACTAAAACAACCGATGTTATACAAATAATGGGACCTACCTGTTAAAAAATTCACATTGCGAAAGACTTCGGAGAAATCTGCCTAGTTATACCGCTACCAAAATTATTCCGATTATTCTATCGTAGATTTTTCAGGTATCCCAGGCCGATTTCGAGATGGCCGTCTTACTTGATAAAAAAATTCTTTTCTGACATCCGGGACAATTGTATCCATGGTTTTGACGGAATGTACATTTATTACTGGATTTGAGAGTTAACTAGTGAATTGTGCATCATGATTTTTTTCTTTGCATTTACGAGGAGGCCTGACCTTTTTCGAGACGTCGGGATTGGTCGTTATTAAACTCGGGAAATCAGGATGCGGTCAAATTAACCTCGAGAATTCGGGAAAACTGTGTGTCGGGATGCCGGATTTCATTAATTAATGATCGGGATTTCGGGATTTTTCATTACTAAGATCGGGATTTCGGGATTTTATGTCAAAATTACTTAATTTGATAAATAAATCATAACAATCGGGAAAATATCGCTGGCTCTCCGTCTTTTTGATGTTCTAACCATACTAATAGCATTTCCGGTAGCAGCAAAAATCACATAATTTTGTCGCGATTCGGGATTTTTTTAATTCTAAGTTGAGGATGTCGGGATTAAAAAAAAAAGTAAAATCGGGACGTCGGGACCAGACACCCGCCGCCCCCCCCCCCCCTCATTTAGGGTAGTCTTATTTCGAAATGTTTTTTTTTTTTCGAATGAAAATAAACATAAAAGACTGATGGATATTGCAGTTGCAAAAATAATTTATTTTGATTGATTGTTAATTAACGTCCAGCGGCAAATATTGCATGCATATTCAGGACGAAATCAAGTTAAACAATAAATCAATATGTAGACTGTGAGCACGGGACCAGTAAGGGAGGGACTTGTAGACTTCCACTGGAAAAATTGCGGGTTGGATATTGGCGACAAATTTAGCCTTGT
The DNA here is from genome assembly GCA_032357055.1 of Geukensia granosissima. NCBI lineage: Eukaryota > Metazoa > Mollusca > Bivalvia > Mytilida > Mytilidae > Geukensia > Geukensia granosissima. The sequence continues at coordinate 11,100 of JAULBM010285305.1, forward strand.
AACTGGCCGCCTACTGGTCACTCAAAATGAGCTGTTACAAAGGGTCTTTAACGTGCTTAAGACGTGGCATTTCCTAAACACGGGGCGTCTCCAACGTCTCCCTCTTGCCTGATTGTGAATTTATACATCCCCCACACTCAAGGACGTCCTTTTTAGAGGACTAGTGCCTCCAGGACGGAGATACCTGATGCCTATTCTTTCCACGGCACAACCTTCGAGAAGAGGAGTTCGAGTATTTATACATCCCGCTCGAACTAACAAACGCCCCTTTAGCAGGGGTTTTACCTGCAGGCGGAGAAACCGAACGACCTATTTCTATACCCCGGCAGCCCTCGGGTGTAATTTATTTTGAATTTACTATATTTTCAGTGTTGTCATCAAACAATATAAATTCGTAAATTATTGTGTGATAATCAAGTGTAATTGTCATTTTTCAGTAATTTGTACAAAAAGTATCAGCGAACATGTTTTCAAGATATTCATGGAACATTATTGATATTTTCAGCGTACCATAATTTGAGTCAAATGTAGAATACTATGCGAAAGATTAAAACGGGTAAGGTCCAAAGGGACAATATGAAACAAACTAAAAGATAAGCTGGTAATTAAGCGTGAGGAATTTAGAAAAATAATAAAAAGTTTTCTTGTTGATACCAAAACAAGACCCTATCTGAGTGAAACACTGTCGTAGATGAGGAAACTAAAAATGCACTAAATAAAAGATTTTAAAAGTTCAGTTGAATACACTGATTTTAAATCAGTAATATTAAAAATCCTTTAACGAACTGTGGAATCCAAAAGGTATCTGCAAATTAATAATAAATTATACATAATTTAGCTAATCTTTGGCCCAAATTATTATTTCTTTGGCAAAAGCCGAGGAAATAAGGTGTTTTAATAAGATGTCGCATTGGGCACAGCAGGACGAATCATTATTCTATTTTTCGAGTATTAGCCGCCACCAGAGTGTATTCCTTATCAATGCATTAAAAAAATAATTTGTTTTTAAATATATATATTTTTAGAAGAATGTAGGTAAATAAGATATTATACATCTGTTTTCACAAAAGATTTATAATCAAATTTTGCTGGCGAAAAACTTTAAAAATATTTGAAAGACATTGGTCTATATTATCGAATAAATTCAGCGTCTGAATTTGTGTGATATATAATGTAATATTCTTACAATTATCTTGTTGCTTTTATATATTTGTCGTTTTTTCTATTGTGAACTGAGATATGAAGGTCGTTTTTACACTTTAGCAACCTGTTTTTAACCTTGTTTTGATATGTAAATATACGATAATTTGTTGTTTATGGTATTTGTTGATCCGAATTAATTTATTACATAGATATTAAGTAATTTTTCCGCCATGATAGGGTTTAAATATTTCCGAGGGGGCGTTAAACAGTAATCAAACAATCAATCAATATCTGCGGCGTTTGCATCATCGCAAACTTCGCTTAATGATTATATAATGTATTCGGATTTTGAATTTTTAAATCACAGATATGACTGCAGGAAGAAATTAGACTTAAGTAGTCGTTGAAGGCACATATTATTCTGCTCTATAAAAAACGTGTGTTATTAAGACTCTTTGTTACATCAGTGAATGTAAAGAATATAAAATCATAAGAAAAGTTAAAAAAGGAAAAGTATCAATGTTTAAATACTGTTCTCATAAGTTATTTGTGGAATTTTTAATAACCCTAATTATGCTTACGCTCCATGACACCTTAATCCGCTTCTGTTTATAGGATTTCGTGGATTCCTACCGATTTGACACAACTTGACACTCCTGACTTTGACATCCTGATTTGACAGTGATTCTGACATAAAGGAGACCTAGACGGGTGTTGCTTACCCTTCATGAGCACCTGATTCCACTCCGTTTTTGTAAAGGAGTTCGCGGATTACACGCATTAGTTCTTTTTTGATATCTTTAGGTTTGTTTCAAATTTGTCTTGTCTCTTTGGACTATGCACTTTTGATCTCTCGTATGGGTATTCTACACCGGACTTCTGCATGGCATGCTTGTGACTAGGTAGTTGGTAGCTACTGTACCGTTACAAGATTCTAACCCCTGTGCCAATATAAGGTTGAAAAATAAAATAACAAGTCATTAAATACTTACAGGTGACCTAAATTTAGATTATTAAAAATTCCAGCTGGTAAGGACTCTAGGTTGTTGTTGCTCATCAATCTAGGAAATTGTAAAACAAAATCATTCCACGGAGGTAACTACTCGTTACATGTTAAAATGCGCATGTCTTACATGACTAACTTAAGCGCAGCGATCGATGTTAGCGAATTTTTGTTTGGTAGTGCTTTTAAAAAATGTAATTGCATGTTTCCACATCTTTTCGGCATCATTTTTAAAGTTCTGTTTATAAAGTGTCTGATATGTCGAAACTGATACTAAAATTTAAATAAACTAATCGGTATTTGGAATCATTAACGGTAACATAAAACAAAGGTACATACATATTGATTTTGGGGTTAAAGGTATTTCCGTGAACCTAAAAACATATGTTTTCCTTGATTTTAATCAGCAGGTAACCAATAAACCAGTAAGATATGAATATAATATCACAATAAAAACGTGATATTTACAAAGTCTGTCCTTACGTTAACTTTTTACATTTTGAATACGAGGACCTTCACAAGGTTTTCTTATTTTGTCTCAAACAGACCAAAATATGACGCAATGGGCGATTCTTGTTTCTGAACTACCGAAATATAAAAGAATTATCTCGTCTTAACACCGCTTGACCCAAAAAAATAACATTTTCCAGGAAGCATCTATGCTTATTTCGTTACAGTATCTCCTTCTTTTGTACAAATAAAATGACAAACATGGCCGCCATGGCCGATCTTTTTTTCTGATTGCCTGAAACATAAAAAAAAATCAGCTTGCAAATATGGAACAATATGCAGGCAAGGCTTTGTACAATGTTTGGTCATTTTTTCCGATCGGTTTAAAGAGTAGGCTCCATTGACGATTCTCGTGTCTGATTGGCGGAAACATAAACAAAGAATCGCCTCCTTTGAATTTACAAGGCAAAGTGCAGCACAATTTTACAGGAAGTGTCTTTGAAAGATCTTCTGAAAAGTTTACTTATTTTTTCCCGATCGGACGAATAACCATGACTGCAGTTGGCGATACTTGTTCTGCTCGGTTTCTCCCCTAAAACAGCTTAGCCAAATGAAACAATATTCTACAGGAATCATTAATGGAAGGCCCTTATGTTTTCAATTTTTCCTTCCTCTATCAGTCAATAAAATAGATAACATAAAGATGATAGATGATGCCCAAAAATAAATAGTGTAATTCCAGGTGAAGATCGGGCATTGAAAATACTTTTATGTATTTCAAGACTAACTACAACCTGGTAAACGTGTAAATATACATTCTTTAAGTGAACTTGTTTTACAACTTTCAATCTTTACACGATTTTGTACTGTGTAATATTTTATCATAAACGGTTTTTGTTAGTATTGCTGTTTTATTGATAAGTTAATTATTACACCATATTGTGTACAACTATGATTATTTTGTATTTTGTATTGCTGTTTTATGGATAAGTTAATTATTACACCATATTGTGTACAACTATGAATTTTTTTTGTATTTTGTATACTACCATAGACTTAACAGTATAAAAACTACTTGCAAGATGGAAAGAAGAGGTGTGTAGTCAAAAAGTCCAACTGGAAGAGTCGCAATTTGATTAAACGAGATGTCCCTAAAACAAAAAAGGCATTGAAATATTTGAAGGATTTTTTACATTTAAGGGGTTTCCAAAACCTAGGCGGAATAACTCTGTAAAAACCATCTAGACATTTTAATCATGCATCATTTGATAAAAAAGTTAATGCCTCTCACTAATCTAACTATTTGATATTAAAGTACTTCAATTATTCCAGTAAAATGTGTGGTTGAATTATCTTTATACTTATATGTTTTCTTTTCTTGTTCCAAGTTTATATCAACATACAATATATGGCAAATAAAATAATTGAAATTTACATAAGTGAAAGTGTTCAGAAAGCTTTTATAAAAAATGAGGACTTCAATCTGGTTAACGTTTCAATATATTTAACACTCAGGATTACAATCATACATAGAATGAAGTCATGATAGGTCAAATAACCATAAAACTCTTAATATTTGCCCGGGGATAAATTTGGGCCTGGAAACGAAAGATATTGATGACTTGAATATAATCACAAATTCTCATCCATTTTGTATGCTAAGGTTTTTCAAGCAAGCGTATGAATTTTTCTATCTTAATCAATATAGTTTCACATTTTTGCAAAATATGGTTTTTTTCAATTTTCAATAAACTTAATTGTTAGTTAGATTTTTTCTAAAAATTTTACTTGAAACTCTCTGAAACTTTAATTTTATTAGTAATAAAAATTTTGGAAACATTTTCATTTTTGGTTGTGTTGTTGACTGTTTAATGAATGACATAACGTTTGAACAGGCATAAAAATTCGAGCATGAATTTATTGCTTGTTTTCCTTACTTTACCTTAGATAAGAGGTTGTTATGCATAAGCATCTTTTAAGACTACTTACAAAAGTGATAGCTGTGTAGTATTGTCGAATAATCCTATAGGAAGAGTGGTGATATTGTTGTTAGAGAGCCTACTGAAAGGAAATAAAATTGGGTAAAGGTAACTTTCAAAAAATAATGAAATTACATTGGCACTTTACGTTACGTTATAATTCAATAAAATATTTTGACAACAAAATTTTTGTATTTCTTTAAATGGTCAAATTCCTCTGGTGCGTACTTATGATTTAATTCAGAGTAATCATTAACTATTAATTTTTTATTGTTCAGATTGTAAATTGAGATGTGGTACAATACCTTAGAGCATATGAATTAAATCTAGTTGTTTCAAATATACATTTGATATCATTGGAAATATTAAATGAACAACATTACTGAATAGATGCAGTTTTAAATTCAAAGATAAAATAAAAAAATGAATAAAATGAAAATAAGAAAAAACCTAAGAGATTTTTGTGTTCAATATTTTAAATTTATTTCTTGTTTTAATATTTAAATTAATCTCTAAGAAACCGGAAAGTATTTATAAAAATAGGAGATGTGGCATGATTGTCCATGAGACAGCCACCCACCAAGTGACAGTAGAATTTTAACTTC
>JAULBM010285314.1:0-16278 GCA_032357055.1 Geukensia granosissima
ATCTGTTTCAATTGAATGCTTAAAGAGCTGTTAATGTAACACAATATCATAAACATATTACTGATTTCTAGAGTTATTTCCCTTAAAACTAGTCTACCACCTTAAGGCCTTGTGGAGACTTCTTGATTTTGAGTGTGGCCTTCCTGACATTTTCTTAATTTTTACGTTTTTATATTATAAAATCTCATATATTTTTGAATTCTTTCATGTCTTTTTTTAAATGTCCCCTCTGCATACTGTAGCTGAGTAGATTTTTTTGTCTGATAATAAATTTGATTAACAAAGGTATCACAAACCTGTCTATGTGCCCACATTACTGAACCAAGAAGCTTCCAAGATCCACCTCTTCTATCCATTCGAACCATTCGTAAAATTTGAAAGAACCGGAGACCTCTCAATGATGTGGCGGCAAATGCTGAACTTAATGAGCCAACAAGTAAAATAACAACAATGGAAATAATCAAAATTAAATCTGAAAAATAAAAACAAACAAAACAAATGTCATGTGGTGCATAGCTGTCTCATGGACAATCACACCTCATCTCCTATTTTTATACTATCTGCTTAAATTTCAGTGTTACTCCAAACAATTACAACCGTACCTATACCAGTCGGTTATTTAACTATGCAGAAGAAAATAATGAATTCCAAAAAGTTTTCAGAAAAGAACCCATACAATGTGGCTGTATGATAAATTTACTACATTTCCGACAATTAACTGATTTAAGTCAACATTAAAACCAGCCAATTTCCAGATGAAATAAATTCTGTATACCAGACAAGTTCCATACTTTCTGTAAATGCATTTTTTGCTGGACACCCAATTTCTTTATTAAAAGCATTATGGGTAATGCGTTTACTTACACTTTATAACAGGATGATCTTTTATTTACAATATAATATTTAATGTTTTAATATGTGGTAACGACCAAAAAATTTCAGTTAATGTCCGAAAGTCTTAAGCTTATGACTGAAATTCATGTCTGTGATATTTCCTTAGTAACTCTTCGGGTTTAATAGAAAATTATTTTTTTTGCAGACGATCTTTTACGCCTTTTACAGAAGAATGCACGCAACAATTTACTTTCTGATGTTTTTATATACTCAGTTCAAGGAGAGGTTAGAAGCTAGATAACTGCATTATTAATAATAGTTTGTAAGAAAAATAAACACACTAGTGTAATATTTTTATACCTAATTTAGGCATTAGATTGGTGTTTTCGGTAAAAGATAGATTAAGTTCGTAGGCAGGTCAAGTTAAGAAAGGTTGTCAGATTCTCATACTCTGCTTGTTTTATGCCTGCTTTTAAAACATTTTATATTTTTAATTTTTCATTTATAATGTTATAACATAAATCTAAATAAGAAAGTGAACAGTCGGTATAACATGACGAAAATTTTAATCAATTATTGGTGTTACCTATAATGCATAATGGTCGCCTCATAAACCGGAACCGTCCGCTCCATCCTTGGTATCTGGACCGGCAACCAGCAGCCCAGACCCGTACAATATATTCTGTTATCAACCATATAAGTAACATTGGTTCCTGTGAATAAGATAGATAGGATGGTTACTTAAATCAGTGGGGGATTTAAAATGCTTTTTTGAATATACAGGAATTATTCATTGAAAATACCCTATATTTAGATTCAAATCCCTATTGTTTTTAGAGATTCAGCTGTGTCTCAATAAACATATATTGAAAATCATTTCAAAAAGTCGTGACTTTATTTAACCAAGTATTTAGTCTTTGCAAATGGTGTAAAGGAGTCGGTACGTTAATCCCGATATTTGGCCCAAAATAAACATTTTGTGACACAAACAAGATTTTGTGAAAATGCCGTTAAAAAATCAATATTTTTTCTTGTATACTTTTCGTAATTTTGACAAAACAAAAGGGTATATTTGACTATTTCAATAATATAACATTTTCTGTAAAAATACTCTATTTTTGGAGCTGTTTTGTTCAAAATAGATATGATCGCACCAAAACATCAAGAAGATATTTTAACCAACATTTGTAGTTGGTAGATCTTTAATTGTGCAAAGTTTGGTTGTAATATTTTTGTGCGATCTATATTACAATCGACGAAATATTATCAAATATTGCACCAAATTAATTTGTTTCTTAGTATTTTCACATTTAAACCTTTTTTATGTTCCATGTGACCATTGTAGAACTAATTAAACTAAAAATTATGTTGGATTGTCTTTTTATAGAAATTATTAAATACAAAAATATAAAATAATAGATATTAGCAACTTTTTATGTTTTAGCTAAATTCTTGGGCCAAAAATGTGTCCTAACGACCCTCGTTCTTTATCTTGATAATATGACAAAACTGAAATTAACGGACTTATTAGAAATCATAAAGTGTTGTAATGGATTGATATGTCAATTTTAAAGCTATTTATACCTTATGAGAAAGACCAAAATACTTTATATACCATCCATGCTTAACACTTTGATATATGGTAGTATAAAACTGGCTGCTGGGGCTCTAGTAATAAATTTATTCTAAACGTTACAAAAGTTTTTGTTTAAGAAACAAGACAAACACGTTCTCTCTGTTTATATTAGGAAAAAACTTCTGTCTTTTTTGGTATGAAATACTCAATACATTTTATTTTAACATTTGAATTGTTGTTCATAGATAGATTTGAAATTTTATGAAATTTTTAGTCAAAAGAAAACAACTTGTCAACAAAACCCTCTAATGTGTTTGACCATCATTTTACGCTTATATTATAATCATATCAAACTTACTATATACATAATGACATCTGAAATTATTTCTGTTGACAATTCTTCTATTGTGGCCAGCACACTAAGTACCAGACAGGCGACACAGGCTACAAACCTAAAATGATATATATCAAAATGTAAAAAGTAAGATTAACTGTACACACTCTGTACATGCTACGAATCCAAAACATACATAGCAAAACGTAGATTCGGATGGAATGGATCTCATACTCTGCATGCAGGCTACAAATAAAAAATACAGGCTATACCAATTCATAGAAACCTAGCAAAACGTACATTCGAATGGATGAAAGATTAGACACTTTGTACAGACTACCAATTCAAAGCATAGATAGCAGAACATAGATTCGGTAAGATTGAAGTTTACACACTGTGTAATCAAAATAAAAACATAGCAAAACGTACAATGTACTTTCGGTAGAATTAAAGTTTACACACTGTGTACAGGCTATAAATCCAAAAAAACCTACAAAGCAAAATGTAGATTCTTTAGGATTAACGTTAACAGACTGTGTACAGACTCTCAGTTCAAAACATACATAGCAAAAATGTAAATTAGGTAAAATTAAAGTTTATACACTGTACAGGTTACCAATCCAAAATATACATAGCATAACGTAGATTCGGTAGGATTAAACACAGTTTGTACAGGGTACCAATTCAAAACTTACATTGCAAAATGTAAATTCGGTAAGATTAAAGTGCAAAATTACCAATGTTGAATAAATATTAAGAATTTTCCTAGGGTTTATACACTTTAAAGGCTTTAAATCCAAAAACAATACGTAACAAAATTTCTTGTAGGAATAAAGTAAACGTACTTAAAACGATTAAATGCAGTTGCCAAATGAATAAATGTGTGTCCGTTGCAAAAAACTTGCATTTCGTACATTATCTTAATTGTAACTTCAGTGCATAAATATGTCCGGTGTAAAAGACTAACTAGTCTTACATCTTACAGAAATCTAGTCAAAGTGACAAGCCAATTCTGTTTCCTTTTATCTTAAAGTTCGTTTAGGTCTTTTCGAGTCTTTTAGTAAAATTGAAATACCAATATCTGGTACATCTATTAGAAAACTTATTATATCCTTTATAACCACATGTGCTTTGACCAGGTGGTTGAAACAATTATATTACAATTTTTGAATAAATTCTTCCTCTTTTAAATTTTGGAAAATTCCAATCAAGTGGAACTGCCAATAGTTGTTACATATGCCAGAAAGGCACAATCCACATCTAATGCATAATTTCTCGTTAAAATGTTGCCTTTTGTTCACTAGACTATCGTGGGCGACGGTGTATCATGGAACATGATTTGGGATCATTACAATATTTTGTTCTCAATACTTTAAATCCATAATATTAGGAAATATAATTATTCAAATGCTTTACGAAATTAAATACCACCTAAATAAACGAAGATAAAACTACAATCATTTTTGTAATTAAAACTTGTTTGAACGACTTTTAAATAAATATCAACGCTGTTAGTAATGCATATCAAATGTTATTACAGAATTGTCACCAATTTCATTTACAAGGTATTTTCTTGAAAAAAAAAGCTACAATAAACATGCTGTTGTCAAAAAATGTGTTTGGTAAAACATTTATACTGCAAAGTCTCGCGTGGAATGCTCTTTTATAGCCTCACTGTAACTTTGAAATGACGAGAACAGCAATCAAAGCATGGAGTTTTCTTGTAAACATGAGATTTTGTGTCATGAATATTTACATCGTATCCTTTCTTTCTATTTTTTAAACATTGGTATTTTCCTTGTTAATATTTTTAAAGTATATATAAACATATGTTGTGCATGAGGCATATGCTAATTGATCCCAGATGAAATTAGTTTATCTGTTGATAATTTTGTACCATATTAGCTTTCTCTTAAATAATGTTGTTTTGTCTTGTAGGTCTGACGTCAGAATTATACAGCTTTTGTTTTTTAGTTATAACATCATTCAGGTCTTTTCTCAGAGTTATATTTACTGAAACCGGAAGTAAGAGGACTTTGCCGCAAATATTTTCTTATCTTTATGTTTTTGAAGTTTCATATTGTCTATACATATTGAGTCTTTAGATTTGGTAGTCAGTTTTCTCAGATTTCCCCCGCAATTTTACACATTTCAAGACTTACCTGCTCACGTATTGGCCTCTTAATGCCTTTAATAACAGATACTGTTTAATCTTTTTTTTTCGTTGACATTAATTTTCAAGGATTTACAAAACAATTTCGGTGAAATCGTGGAAAATGAAACTTAAGACAAATTTATTTCATGATTTTGTTTTAAAAATACCCTCTACGTATTTATTTAAGCCAAACCTAAGGTCGGTAGTAAAGTTTAAACTCACTAAAAATATCAGGTAATTGACATGAAGTTTATCAAACAATGTTACAGAAATTTTATTGCTGCATTTGCTAAAATTCTAACGTACTGAACATACATAAAACCTTCGAAGAGAATTACACTTGTTTCATTGGACTATGCACTTTTGATCCCTCGCATGGGTATTCTAAACTGGATTGTTTGTTTGTTGGTTAGTTGCTTAACCTCCAGTGTCAAATATTTCATGCATATTCAGGAAGAGAACAATTCCAACAATTATCAATATCGAAAAAGGGGTGGAATAGGACTAACAGGATATCGGTTTTTGATTGCCTTTGTAAAAAAGGAGTGATGGGTAGGGACGAAAAATTTAACCTTTTGTAGCGGCATTAGCCTTTTCTTTTGCGAAAATTACAAAAGGGGTCTTGAACATACAAGGAGCGGGGCACTCTCCAAACATGTCACACATTATGGTCCATGACCATGCTTTCCGTAATATAACCTGGCAACCCCCAACGAGGGGGGCTCCCCTATCCCCTGCCTAGTAATTGACGCGGTTACAGCAATGTTGTCTTCAAAAAATGCTAAAATTTGACAGGAACGAGACTATCGAATCAACTGCATCACATGGATATTGGCATATAAAAATGAGCAGTTTACAAAAGCTAACTTGAACACCGCGAACTCGTTCATAACTCTGGATTACAAATGTTTGTTGAAATGGTAGACCTGGATTAAGGGAGAAAACTCTTGAAATTTGTTTATAAATATCTGTTACATCAAAAATATTTTAGTGTTCAATTCAAACACATCAAAATTTATATTTTACATATATTTATTTGAGGCTAATTCTAGATTTATAAAAATATTTAGTGCAAATATACCGATGTTGTTTAACGTTGAGTCCTTTAACCTTGGATAAACCCCTGAAATATTTTAATTTTTCATGTTTTACACGTGATTTAAGGAGTAATCTCTAATCAGCAGCAATAGAAAGACCGATGTCAAATCCCAATATAAAAGAAGTATTTCTATGCAAAAAGCCGAAAATAGAAACGCAAGCATGGCCAGGTGATACTTTAAAGTTTGAATTTTAGTATAACTTAAATTGAAATTATAAACGGAATCGCAAAATTTTGTCGTTTAAAAGGCTGTCGTTGTTGTTGTGTGGTGTACGTTTAATGAAACACCATTACAATAAAAGCGGTTTCAACCCTCTTTTATCTCCGCTTTTTCAAACCACATACCTTTTTATATAAAAAATAGATAAAAGGCAAACCCATATGGTGAGATGGAAAATAATGTCATATATCTCAATATTTAAATTGATGTGCAGGGACCATGCTTTTTGGAAATAAAGTTGTTATCTATATATATTTGGCTTTGTGTTTATTTTTTCTGTGTTTCGATTTTCGTCTTTTTAATGACCTTATTAAATTTTTACAATGAAAATTTCATATATAACTCGTAATGTAGTATAAGGGTTCCAGTGGGATCCTATCTCATCGCATTCAGAAAGATCCCCCACCAGGAGCTTCAATCATTCAGTACACATAAATATTTTCTTCGTTGTTCAACATTCAGCATTGTAATTATTTGTCTAGATTCAAAACGCGTTTAGTTTTAAAACCATTATATATTTAAAGTATCGAGAACAAAATATTGTTATGAATTTGATTGTGATTAAACATTGGGTTGTTTATAAACAAACACGACGGGTGTCATCAATGGACTAGAAGTTGCTTACCTTCTTGGACCCCTGAACCCTAGTTTCTAATTTTTTTATGGTTAATCGTGTTACTCCATTTTTAGTTTTCACGTAGTGTTGTGTGTACTATTATTGTCATTCATTTCATTTGGTTGTTCATAGTTTTTTCTGTTTTTTGACGTTATGGTTTCTGTCTGCCCTTTTGGTATTGTTTTGAATTTTTCGCCGAATCGCTTGTCTCCTGCTTCACTGAAGACTAATCACAAGGTATAACAGACGGCAAATTATATCCGCTTGGTATATTAGAGGATTATTCAACCCAATATAGTAGGTATTATATACAGAATACGTATTAATCCAGATGTTATGATAAAATGATCCATCATTCATCTTGTAACCAATACTGTGATATAGCTGTCTAAATGAATGCCACTTGTGACAGGGTCAATCACCTCAATTACTTTATTTGCCGTTTTTGTATCATTATTCTGATATTCCATTTTCCGACTCGTGTTTTGTATTAAGTGTCCAGCTTATAAGGCTCTTTTTGTCAATATTTCAAAGTTACAGTATATACGATAATACGCTTTTGTCCGACAACGCTCCTGGTATATGTAGACAAAAAAAACACATATTAAGTACTTCACTTATTCATATAAGGGGATTATGTCCATCTTGTAAAGACTGTCTGAATATCACATTTTTTCTTAGTTTGTTGAATATAAAAATATTAGTAAAATATCTATTTCTGATGTGTTTTTGATATGGGATATCAGATAATTACATATTTAATAGTTCTTTTCTACATGTCTCATATGGAACAAAATTCACTTGAATTTTAATATCTATAGGGCTGATATAGATTTTATATTGTAAACCCATATCGCCCTTAGTCGAGAAAACTGTTCTTTATTTTAGTAACGTTTTACAAATTTTCGACACTGGCGCTACATGTGAAATAAATACTAAGATTATAGCGCTACCTCTTTGAATGATCATGTTGAACAAGCTGTTTATTAAGATATGATTCGTCTTAACATTTATTCCATATCTATGCACTTTGCCTACACAACATTAAACGGGTCAGATTGACCATAATATTGTTATCTTAATGTCATGATCGATCAAAATAATAGGTAGATTTGTAAATCTGAAAGTTTCACATAACAATCTTTATCAGATAATGATTATCTTCCTATTTTATCTTATGTTCTGGTTAATGACGGCTACTATGTTTTTATTTGTAGGATAATTGGTACTGAAGACTATTTTGATGTAAGATGGAGATTGAGTAATGCGCCAAGGAATGTTTTAATGAATACAGTAATTTATATTCTGATCTAGTACATTGATAAACATTTATTTTTAGAAATATTTGTATATTTCATTTTATTTATGAAGACTCGATTAGTTTTAAAATGGTTAACCCACAATGTATTTCCTCTTTCAGCAGATACGATACGTCTAGTGTGAACTTTATAAACACATTACTCCGAAAAGTGGAGCACCAATATAATTTCGAAGTAAAGTGAAATAAAAAATAAGAACAGGCTACAGTTTAATCTTTCTCTCTACATGTAGTTATGTACTTTGGACTTTCTTAAATGATACGACCTCAAACATCTTTTTAATATTGAAATTCCAACGGGTCCGCATTTGGCAAAGGATATGCTCACCCTTAGAAAATACAAAATTACCAATGTTAAAGAAATATGGAAAATTTAGGTATTCTATATGTACATTTCAAGGAGGAACCTCTCATCAGTAGCATTATAACCGAAACATAGGAAGTCAAAGATTCAAATATAGCGAAAGAAGCACTCAAATCCAAACAAATCGAAATGGGAAGCCAAATCCGACGGCAGGGACCACAACTTAGTGCCTTACTTTTCAAGTCCTTTCCGTATTTTCAGTGGTTCAGAATTTTAGCAAATGCAGCAAAAACACATTCAATAAACTGAGTAAGTTGGATATTATGTTTCCTATGGTATGCGTTATTTCAGAATGAGACGCTTCAGTTTTAATTTGTCCCTTCCGGAGAACATGATTCCACACCTATTTTGTAGAATATTGTGAAGTCCTGGCCTTTGTTCTCTTTGATTTCGTTTTATCTGTTAGTTTCTTTCGAATTTGTCCTGTCCTTTGGACTATGCACTTGTGATCTCTCACATTGGTATTATACATTAGACTGTGTATTATATTTTTCTTTTATCAAACCATACATCTCATTTTCTGGCTGAAATGAACATATATGGAAACACTATTATCAACCATCTTTCTCACCTGGAAAATGTACATTTTCACTAGTGAAAGATTAAGTTAACGTTTGCTTCACTCGCTCGAAATTTTATTTTTACTTTCATCCTTTAAAATAAACAAATATTTTAGCGTTGTCTACCAAATGAATTTGACAGGTCATGCAACATCTCTTTATCCAAACTGCAATCGTGTAATTACTTAAGTAGTAATACGAGGACTTTACATTACTGTCAGAGTGCTTTTGGCGATAATTTCCCTAATTAGAGGTTTTAAGAAAGATCATTAATCTCATTTTAAGATGACTTGGTTGATTTAAGCTTGTACATAGATAAACTCGTGTTCGATTGGATTCAAGACCGTCTGAAAAGTGATGATTTTACACAATTAATGCATCGTTAGAAATGACATTCAATTTATTAAACAATGGTTTACGTTTTTAGTATTTGTTTAAATTTTAAAACACTGTAAATATGTAAAGATGTTGAAACGTATTTCACATGTTTAGTAGTTGTCCGTACCGACGGACTTGGCCTCTACTGAAATTTGCTTGGATTGGAGTTCTTCTTTTACTGTGCAACACAATTTTGGCGTAAATTTGTGGTTTTGACAAGTGGTATCAATGTAAATAATGATAATGACCTGCTTTTATAAAAATTAAGTTATCACCTTTTTGAATAATAAAAGCGAAAAAAATCCAAAATTGTATTCTCTCATAATGAAAACAATATTTAAAATGGGTAGTTTCATGGATTTTCCTGTTGGACGATGTGACCATTGTCAGTAATTCATTTTGTTTGTTTGTAAGTATTTCATTTTCCAACTAAAGTCAACATTTTGCTATAAAATTTGTCCAATGTTGATTTTTATTTATGCACAACATTGCCGCTACAATGTTAGGAAAAATATGACATTTTCTCTCACGTCCGCAAGTGGGTTCTTTTCCAGGGTGTCATAATTTTTGAGACATTCCAAACATCCATACCTTGATAATGTAACAAAAACTGTTTGTAAGCGCATTTATTGTTTTCTCAATATTCAAAAAGACAAAAAGTTTCTAAAACGATATGAATTGTTTTACTTCATTAAAAATGAGACAAAGTAAAGCCCTTTATTCCGAAAATGCCGAAAATGGGTTTCAAACGTTATTTTTTTATTCAAATGTTTCGTATACTGATAAGAGGTTACTTTGTTAGATGAACATATAACATATAAAAGCCCACCATACTTATTTAACATTGGTAAACTTATATTTTGCAGAATAATACAATATATTTATGTCATCATCCTTCCTCTTAAAATGGATCGGACATAATTCAAATTAACTAAAACTAATTCAAAAATGAGAAGAGCTAACAATTAAGACAAATGCTGCTCAACGTTTGTTATGCACATTTCAAAATTGCAAAATGAGGAAACGTATTACATGATAACAAATAAGCAAACTTCTTTGTCCTAAAAAGGGGGTATGAACATTTCCCCACAATAAAATTGACCTCAGCCTACAATTAATACATTTTACGGATTCTAGAAAGAAGCGGAACAATCATATTAGTAAGCCATAAAATTATATCCGTCGACAGCAGACAGAACATAATTTAATCAACAAGGTTTCTTCTCACCATTATGACCCTAGAGGACAATAATGAAATCAAATAATATTCCAAGATTGTAGAATATGCTAAGAGTATTGTCCAGAAGTGGTAGAAAATAACTGTTCCTGTAATCGTTTAAGTGGTGGTTGTTGTACGGTTTTATGCAGTTAAAGTACAGGTGAAAAAAAGTAATTTTCGACCAAAATTTGGTCATAAAAATAGAAAAATCGAATACAAAAAAAGAGGTGATTCAAATGTAAATCATGCTGGAAGGGCTGAAATTTTTTGCGGTAACCATGGGGTTCTAGCATTTCGAAATTTAGTTGTATGTTTAATCGGTGAAGCCTGTCTACACGAACCCCTTTTGGACTTCACGAAATGTTGGATTTAGGCAGGTTTAAAAAAAAGTGAATACTTTCATAAAGGGACTTAAGAATCAAACTGGCTAAGACAGGTAGTCGGTTTTCTCTGTGTTCGGTTAAGACAGGTTTCACTGTAGTTGTATGGGGTAGAAGTAAGATAAGTTATATTAAATTTAATTGAACGCTTGTAAAATAGCTTTCATAAGATTGATTATTATAAACATAACAATGATCTAAAGAGTCATCTCCTTTAAAAAGCAAGTTATAATGAATAAATAGACCAAATACAAGATTACCTAGGGTGTCCGTGTGTAAAATATTTAGACCCCAGAGTAACCCATTACCTACGAAATATGAATTTATTCTTCAAGTTTGATATATAATGAATGTGCGATCAAGTCAAGGTTGTCACAAGCTTACATTGACAGAAAGTGAATTGACAAATATAAGCAACAAAATATTTATACAATATAATTGTCTTTTCCGTGTATATGCCAAAATATGTCCTAAGGTTAGCAGGCATAATGCACGATCGCAGGGTAGTGCATTATGCCTGGTAACCTTAGGACATATTTTGGCATATTACACAGTTTACACAACAGTTTACTGTTGTTATTATTCTGAATGTTAACTTAATTGTCAGTCAAAGTGAGTAAACCCCGCCCATTAATTATCACATGATTTTTTAAGACCGCCTTTTACAGGCATATTACATTGCTAAGCGTTTAATATGCGTTTGCATATTACATCTACACTATTTGTCCTTTGTAAAAAATATGTAAAAATAGTACAATTGAAATTCTAATGAAAGATTCTTACATGAAGAGTTATTATAAACAGTAAAATTCCACATGAACATGCATGAACCTCTTTAATAACCGAATTTCGTCAAGTACATTTTCTATGTAAATAATGATGTTATTCCAACCAATATAACTTATTTTTGAAAACGAATTATGTATAATTTTTTAATAATGCCTAAGATATAAATGGCGCTAAAATGAATAAATACTTTAAGAAAAACATGATTCTGGAATAATTCAAAATTTTTCGCAATATGCAATTGCTGATTTCTTAATAATCCATTCAGTTAAGTTATTATGTGCTTTATTGTGAAACAATTCAATGACAGCAATTCAGTTCCTCAGATATGGCTTCAGTTTTCTAAACACTTACCAAATTATTCTTTCAGCCTTCGTCGTCGATGTCATATATCAATACTAGATATGATTGATATTTCTAAATGATAAGGGTTGTACACAAGGTAATTTTATATCCTATAGAATATGATGACACGAGCTGATAAGAAATCTTATATCAAGTTAAGGCATCCGAAAAAGATTCCAACTTAATGAATGACCAAAGCGTTTCGCATTGTAATTGGCTTTGTCGTATTTTATCTTCATTCAATTTGATTTGGAATTCATAAGTCAACCATTGGGACTTATTCAAATGTGTCAATGTAGATTTTTCATTGGAAATTGTATCACTTCCGAGTTACATCGCATAAAAATTTCTCATCTTAAAGGCAGTCATTACTTTTCTTTACTGTTACAAGTATAGAAAAATTCTATCTATTTCTGTACAATGATCATCATCTTCAAAAGTTAGAATGTGGTGAAAAGTAAGTTTTATTGAACTGAGTATCTCATGTTTTTGGCTATTATTACTTAATAAGTAATATCAAAATCTGTCAAGGGAATAAAGAAAGTGATTTGTTCTATCAAACCGTCGTCAGAATTACGAGATCAAAGTATCAACGTTGTTGTTGTTTGTGTTGTGTTCATGCACAAATTTCTCATTTTTATGAAAAATTAAAAAAAATCCAATTAATCTAACGCCAAACTGATTTCCAATGACAAAACTCATTTATTTTAACATATTAAAATTAAAAATTCTTAAATTCACAAATCCTGCGAGCAAAAAGTATTTACAGAAAACGACATTTTTTTCAATATTCCAAATGAGTTAAGAATAGTTAATGTATTTAAAGTAACCAGAATTTTTTCCGTTTTGCCTTTAGTAAGAATTCTGAATATTACATCCAAGGATTTCATCTATATTCACTGAACAGTAGGGCTGAGTTCATTGAAGCTACTTTAAATAGGACTCAATTGTCAATAAACGTATCTCAGAATGACTCATTTCATCAAATAAGCTTTCAAGCACTAACAAAACATTGTTTGGACACCTTTCCTGCACAATATCCACTAAAAGTGCTATGAAGTTTGGAAACAATTCTGCTTTAAATTACAACACCCATTAAACTCTTTTGGATTCCCGTCTTATTTAAGGAATATATGCCAGAAATGCACGATCCTCATCTTACCCTCGTTTATAACAAATATTTAAAAGCCAAATGTTGCTGCCCTTTAAAACGTTTTTCTTGATTCACCTTTACCACAAACGATAGTTCCATAATTCATAATAACATCAATGGCTTGAATAAAACCTATAGTTTATGACGTTGTTGACGCCGATAACTCAATATAAGCATATTCCAACGAGGGAAATTTACAAATTACAATGTTGACCTGTTGTATACACATCATCCCCATACCCAAAGCCAGATGAGTCCGAGGGATTCGGACGCAAACCATCCCCCTTTGAAAACCAATAAGCACTTTTAAACAATCGATTGCTCTATTAACGCCTAAATTCATGCAGCTAACGAATGCTTCAAACCGAAAAACGTTGTATTATGGGTCCTACACGGGAAAGCTAAAAAAATCGGAATGTCACTGAAAACAAACTTACTGTTACGCAATTTCTCTATGACGACATCTTACGTTGTTTAACAAAAATATTTTCTTTTTATTACGAATTTGATGGAATCCGACGTTTTCCAGGTTGACCTAACGTAGCTAAAACAAAACGATTATTGTAAAGGTATGTTTTATTGTTCAACGCTTTTTAAAACTTTACTGTTTATTTGTGCCAAGCGATGGCGTCCGCCATATTTAGTTTGTTTTTGCTTACACTGGAAATCATATCTGCGCAGTCGCAAGATAAAAAAAAGATGATTGGTCCCCTCCTGTTTGGAGGGGGTTGACACGTCCAATAAGCATAGAGAATTCAGGTCCTCGACAGAAGACAATAAAGTATCATAAGTTATTTGGCGAGTTAAAATGGGAAAGAATTATTATTAAAAACATGAACATGTAATTGGATGATACAAGTCTGAATGGTTAACATTTAAATCATATTTTAATGGCACTGGTTGGTCACTTTTTAAATCACGTTATTCTTACCTACAGACCATCATCTACCTTCCTACAAAACTATATTTAAAGTACTTTTGAAATATATTTTTCTAGCAAACTGACTGGAACGATCACTGGAAAACGGGAAAATAGGAATCTGATCTTATTAACTTTGACACGTAAACAATTTTTGAAAATTTGAAAAAGGAATATGAATAAAAAAGGGACAGGTCGACAGAAACAGCAAGGGCGATAACCTGAACAATACAGAGGGTTTCATCACCATTTCGCATTTATTTATGAAATTATATAGGCAGTTATTGAAATTTAGCGAGCACTTTGCAAACCAAAAATAATTTGCAGTTTCCTGCATGACGGTGTCATGTTTAATGCATATCAGATGTGTAAAACAGTACCAAGTCGAACAAAAGAAATCAAATTGGAAACTGACATGTAATTTTGAAAGTAATCATTTCTTCCAGACCTTCAAATCTAATTCATGTGACATGTAAACATCCACAGTCATTGAATTTCAATTTTGATAAGGTGTTGCACGATTAGGTAATGCGCTAGCAAATATCAGAATATACCGTTTGTCATGCAACAAAGGATTTCAAGAAAAATACTTCAATTCCAATAAAAGAAAAAGTAGCTTCTGATCATTTATCTTTTATGCTGTTGAGACTCATACACTCGAGTTGACAATATAAGATAGACGAACAAAGGTTGTAGATGGTGAAACATAATGGTATGCATAGGACTGTTATAAACCCGAAAGTCTGCTAGTTTACCAAAATATATGCATTGACGTGGCGACGACTATATTTAAAAATGGTATTTCTTATAGATGCCCAACTTTTCCAAACTCTCTTGAATCCGAAGAAATGTGGAGACCAGAGCACTACGACAACAACTTAAAGAGTTATTTAAAAAAAATTCCTTGTTAATATATTTACATAAAGGAAAAGAAATTTATAGATTATTTAGCTCTTTAATCACTTTGTGACTTTACAAAAACATACAGCTTGCGCCAGTTGAAGCTGTTTTTTTATAAATTGCTTTCGACTGGGTTACTAAAATAAATCAAGTCAAAATATTTGTTATCTTCAATCAATAGCTCAGCCAAATGCTGTCACAGGCCTAATGATTACGCAGCATTATTGCCCATTTTTAATTTTGTAAAACTATTGCAAACATAATTAACTGCATACAACTTATGCACCAGTAATACAAGCAAATGTTCTCATTGTGATATTATAAAACGTCAATATAAACGCCTTGAAAGCCAAGTCAATAACAGATGTTTTTGACTCAAGGAACATTTGTATAACCCTTAAAACACTTACTTCTATTCTGTTGTTTCTAATTACCATTGAATATGGTATAGATAGAATGATTAATTTTATCTTTTTGGTAACTCCATGCCCATTCTTATTGGTGTTGCTCTGCGATCAAAGGTCTATGAAGATACTCACCACCCTAGTTGTGAGTCTTGTCTGACATAGATTTTGCCACATAATTTTTGCAGAAATTATCAGTAATCATTTAAATTCCAAACTCCTAATAACGGAATATTCTTTTTATTGCACATGGTATCTGGGTTTTGGTGTATTTTCCCTTTGCTTAGACAAGAATACTATATTTTACAACGTTTTGGTCTCGGCTTTCCTATGCTTTGGCTATTATGTTACTACTAGAAAACGCTTACCATTTTGAATTAACCTTACTTTTCAGGCTCGATGCACATTTATCTCAACAAAAATCAGTAACTTAAAGATATTGTAAAAATACGCATTTATCATAATTAACAGTAAAACACTGAAAATACGGAAAGGCCTCGAAAAGCAAGCCACTAAGTAGTTTTCCCTGCCGTCGGATTCGGCTTCCCATTTCGCTTTGTTTGGATTTGAGTGCTTCCTTTTCTATATTTGGCTATTTGACTTCATATGTTTCGGTACTTATGCTACTGATGAAAGGTTACTCCATTGATTGATTGATTGATTGTTGTTTAACGTCCAGTGGCAAATATTTCATGCATATTCAGGACGGAAACAAGTT
>JAULBM010285325.1:0-16277 GCA_032357055.1 Geukensia granosissima
GGGTTGTGCAAATGCCAATATGAAATATCTATAGACAGGGAGTAGAAAATGTTATAGCAAGTATAAGTATGTGACCATTACTTACAGCCGTTCAAATAAGTCTCCTTATCATTATATCCAAGTTATGGGTGTATTTTGGACATAAATTAATTTTCCACAGCTTTTGTGAATGTCAAATATTCAAATAAATAATTCTTATCATTTGCGAAATTTTGAACGAAACGAACTTGTGGGCACAACTTCCGATAACGAATTGTTAAAGTTGTTTTATAAGTATGTAGAAAATAAGACCAGGATTTGACTGGATACAGAGATCTCGGAGAGTGAGGCAATTCTCATTCATCGGACTAGTTCAGTAAAATGAGTGTACACCAAACTTGCAGCATTCTTGACATTTGCAAGTGCATACTGTAAACATCAACATGAAGAAATGTGCTAGTTTTCAGGTCACATCCTTCAAATATGCGTGTTTTGTATATGTTTTCATCTTCTAGGGTCTGTAAAATTTGGTAATTAAAGCCATCAACAATATTGCTGTGTACAATATAGTAATATTTGTACTATCCTCGCATCATCTGGCGATCGGAAACTGCTTATGCAAAATCGATAAACGGGATATGACTTCGCATTCCGTATATAATAAAGAATAAAAATATCCATATTAAAACGTAAAATATGAACATCGAAAGCTAAGTCCTATGTTATATGACAAAGGTAACACTGGATTTGAATGCCATATTAGTTGGAACTTGAGTCAACTTTATAATTTTTTTCCTGGAGCAATGCAATTAAGATCAGAAGTCAAATTTTGCATATGCATTTATTGAATTATATTTTTTAAAGAAATCGGTGAATATGCTCCTCGGAGATCCCAAACTAAAGAGACCCACTGTGATTAACATTTTCAATGATTTTCACAAATGATTTGTTTTTATTCTTTGAAACAAAATTATCTGTTTTTTTGTGCGTCAGTTAAATAAATGTTGAATCGAAATCTGCATTTAAGTGATTCTTAATAACTTTTAGAATTCTCGTAACTAACGTATACAAATACATTCGTCCTTTTGCGCCTGCTATAATTGAGAGTTATAAACTTATTGTTCTATTTTAAGTAGCTATAAGACTGCTTTTTGAGATGAACATAACCGGACATTATTTTTATGTGTTTAATTTTGAAAAATTCCTACATGGTAAGTATTATTTTCATAGTTTAGGGATCACGGAACACACTGATGATGTGTGTGTTTCATAAAAGTACTTTTACATACTGTTAGCAAAGTATATTGCTGTATGTAGAGGAACAAATTGGCGTTGTTGCAGCAAAAAGACCTCCTTCAAACAAAAAGATTCTGTGTAAGACAAGGCAGCAAAAATATCTACCTACGAAAATAATGTTCTTTTGAAACTTTTCATTATTAATGCTTTCAATTCAAAAACATACAATTTTAAGACGATAATAGCAGTTTTAGTTGCAATATTGATAGAACGCCTCCTTCAAGTTAAAAGAACCAACTCCTTTTACAACAGGTATTTTTCTTAATGAACTAATACCATAGGAACGCAACATTTATATCAACGTTTGTTGTCATACAGGCTTGAACTTCTTTTTACTATTTTGATTCGATGCGATTTTTTTTCTTCAATTTTAACATTACGCTTTTTGGTAAAAATCATCCTTCAGACTAAAATTTTTAGTATAATGGTAGCATGGACAATTTTTTGTTGTTGTGCACATTGGTCTTCTAAAATTAAAACTTTTGACATATAAAAGTAAAATATGAGACCTTTTACAATGAACAGAGAAATTTTCTTCGAATAGTTAAATGTGATTGAAATTAATGGGCTTTATTTTGAAATAGCAACAGAACTAATACGAAAGTAAAGTGAGAAGTTAATATTAATGGACAATCATACCACATCATTTATTTCTTTATTGTTGACTGTGTATGCCAGACACAACGCTATTCTTAGGACTATTCCAACAAAGCTTATTTGTTATTGGCTTAGTATTACCCATAGTGTCTTTAATATAATAATGTCATCTGTAGTGGCCAAATAGTTGGTGGTAGGTGATGCTGTGCAGTTTTCAAAAGAGGAACATTGAGTCAGATGACATTAAGACATAATTTTGACAGGGGGCAACTTATGACCTTTCCAGTTATATTTAATTGCAACGGCTTCAGAAGTTGAAGAAAAGATGAATTTTAAACTAATTGTGTCCCATGTATAATGCAATAAAGTTACATTAAGTTACAGCGACCATCTTGGTTCACAGGCGGGCTTTAAAACACAATTCGGTAAAGAACAATCGAAGGACTATTTCACTCAAATTTGATCCCCATATCCAAGTAGTTTAAACAGAAAAACTATTTGTCATTGTAGGTGGATGACGGATTTGCAAAATGCTTAATACAACATCTCTGAGAAATGTAAAAGAAAGTGATGAGCTTGACAGTCAACAATAATGTCAACCCCAACATTTTTAAACCAAGCTTACGATTTGCATTCAAATCAGATAGATTTATCAAAATCGTTAAAATTTATTATGTAAAGCATTCAGTCTTTGCTATAGCGCCGCCTCATAAGTATTCTGTCGTTGTTTGTAAAATGTTACCTCCCATGGCGGAAGATGAAATTTTCAAATCACGTTCTTTTCTTACCCAAATCTTGCATTTAATAATAAGATATCATATCTATGATGGTGTAATTCACTAAACAAAAGGGCATAGCGTACTAAGTTTCAACATATCGGCTTCTTTATCTGGTGACACAAAAGATGGACGGTTTTCATCTGGTAGTTTTCAATACCATAGATACATTTGTATGTACCTGAAGTGGTGCTTAGTTTTATTTTAATTGCTTATATGTATGTTAACAATTTGAATCAAACGGGTCGAACGTTTCACTTTCATAGATATATATGATTTAAAAATGTGTACTGAAATATTTTTGTTGCGTTATAGAAAAAGGGGGGATATGGAGTAAATATTCATGACATGAAATAAAAATATAAACTAGGGGCTCAAAGGGCTGAGCATGTATTCTGTTTTCAGAGGAGAAGATTAAAATGTAAAAAGTTAACAGACGGACAGACCGATGAACGACGGATGCCAATTGGTGTCAAAAGCTCACGTGGCCTTTGGCCAGGTGAGCTAAAAATCTGTGGCCTTATTGTCGAAGGTATTTTAGGGTTAAGATGTATCTTAAGACCATCCTAGGACATTTCATGGTCCTAATTGCAATTTTCGAACATGTCTCAACATAGAATTTATCTGAGAATCATCCTAAAGGTAGGAAGCCGATTTAGGTGTCTTAAGATAGTCTTTGGAATATCCTAACTTAAGGATCTAAATTTTGTTAACGAATACAATCCACCCATAAAAATCATTAAACAGATGTCACAAAATATATAATCTGTACCAAGGTCAGAATAAATTTATATTCTGACATTTTTTTGGCCCGGTCAATCGGGCAAACCTCTCCCTCCTGACCCCAAAATAAAAAGGCCATTCGTACTTTAATATGTTATGATGCATTAAGCAGTCTTCGTCTGGCGTTACTTTGCCAACAACTTTATGAAAAAAATCAACAAAGTAATATTCAGGAGGAGGTACACCGCCTTTCTTTCTGGATTCGCGTGGATTAGCGTCTTTCTTAGGCTTGTTCTTTTATAGACATTACTCGTATATGTGCTCAATTTCTTACGTAATTTATTAACGCTTCTGTTGTTATTTCTAAATTTACTTTCTTACAAAATCTTAAACATTGTATTATTTTTCTCTACTTCATGTTTAATACCTGTTAAATTTGTTTGGCGTTTTCTACTAATGTTGATTTCAAATTAGACACATTATTCACAGTTTATATCTACTAAGCAAGCTAAGATTGGATGATTTTTGCCTTTGAACACCTATTGGGTATTATTTCTCACCATTAATTGCTTTGGCTTTGTCCAGATAATAAATAGGCCAGTTATTCCCCTTTTTTTTAAAATCAAATATATTATTTTAAAATTATTTCCATCAATTAATACCTACCTGCATTAAACTTACATCACAACATGGAAGATGACATTTTTGATGTATAAATTAGGACATTTTAGGGTACAGTTAGGATATCCTAGCTAGGAAAATCCTAAGAGACCGTCTCAGACATCTCAGACATTTCTTAGTCTAGATAGTCCTAAGATTATCCTAAATCATTTTCTGAGATATACATGTATCTTAGAATAATCTTTGGAAGGTTTTGAAAATAAGGCCCTCTTCGTGGGAGAAAGGAGTAGTTACCTATACTTCAGAGAATTGTCAAGTCACAAAAATCCGCTATAAAGCTAACGTAGACAGCGACAATGAAATAATACCAACTTGAATGTTCTTTATATACTCTAAAATAAAATAAAAAATGTTCAACTGTTGGAAATATGATTAATAATATTATTTAGATGAAAAATATATATAAACAAATGTTATTTGTAATTCATTAAAAAATAGCACTGCTTTAATTTTATACTGTTTCTAAATATAAATAGATTTTCGTTAAAAATGTTTTAACCCCCCTTTAAATAATTAAAATATTGCATATATTATAAAAAAAAAACTGTTATCTATAAGAGCACTTATTGATATTAATGCTTGTTCTTATTCATTTTAATTGTATGCTATTATTTTCAGTTTTTATTGATTATTTCCAGAAATGTGTGAGTTTTTGTTAAGAAATGCATTTTTACCCTCAATTATTACTTAAAAGTTGGAAATTTAACTAAAACCCTCATTTATGTGAACAATTTCATTGAAATAAATGTTATTTGTTGTTTCTTTGAAAAATATGTCATTGTTTACATTTCTATTGATTATTAAGAGAAATATATGATTTTCCTTTAAAAATGCATTTTTACCCCAAAAATACTCAGATATGGAACATAGGAACAAAAACCTTATTTATACGAAAAACTCGATTGAAATAGATGCTATTTCTAGTTCATCTGAATTATACGACGTTTTTTAATGTTTATTGATTATTTCTAAAAATACGTGATTTTTCATACAAATTAGCCCTAAAATAGTCATAATTGAGAAAAAAATGAATAAAAATTGCATTTGGTACAAAAAAGCTAATTTTAGTAGAATATCACCAAAAAACTAATTTTCAAGACAGACCCAAAATAAGTGGACCTTTGTGAACCCACTCCTTTAAATTATTCCTCGATGTGATGCCATTTTTTTCGTTTTTTTCCTTTTTTGAGTACGCTTAAATTGGCCGTTCGTAACTCCACCTTATATTTTTTTTCGGAATAAATTATAAAATGACATCCAAAGTTTTTGTCAATAAGGTACATTGTTAGTTTAAATACAGAAAAGTGTTTTGTATTCAGTTGAAATTTGATTTCTTCAAAGTAAATGGGGGATGGAGTGTCTATTCTGTATCAAATATTCGATATCATTAGTTTTTTATTATTTGTAAAACAATCGGATATCGAAATTGTAATAAATATCACACTGTAAATGACAAAATAAAAATATATATAATTTGAAAAAGCAATTAAGATATTCACTAACAATGATCCCTGGTGTTGGATAAGCGTATGCAATATGGCTTTTGTACAACTATCTTTATTGAATGGTGCTTCAATTAATATTTCACATATTTATTATGTATTTTTATTTAATTGCAGTTGTTAAAAATAATAGCTAATATGCTAATAAATTAATACTGAACAGTCATGCAGCCTTACAAATGATTAAAGTCAAATAGCTTAAACATTCCTATAAAAAGATTTATGGTCCGACCTTTTTACAGATAAATTTGATGTCCGGTGCTTTAATAACATTTGAGTACGACAAACAATGGGAACGAATATATCCTTTGACACTGGAGGTTCCATCGGATCACAGTGGTTGTGAGCATGGTCAGTGTGGAAGATTTGATGGTAAACAACTGGATCCAAATGGTAATGAACAGACAGATGCACAGGCATTTGCACATTCCTGGGTGTAAGTATATTTTTTTTTAAATAATGGTAATATCAATGTAATAAAATTAATTAACTTGAAATGAAAATGAAATTACTAATAAAAAAATTAACTAGCAAAGAGTCCAACAAAAGGTAAAAATCCGAAGACAAGACAATTCCTATTTCAAGAAATAGACAGAACAAGACACGGTCTTTACACAAAAAACGAACATATATATCTATAACCAATGCAGACACCACTGAACAACTAAGATGAACTTCGGTGCTATGAAGGGATATGCAGTTTCTTGCTCCTGAAAAAGCAAAGGCATTGCCCATTTTCTAATACGGTAAAAGGTAATCCAGGGCATTGAAAAGGCCAAAAATATATTGATTAGGAATTATGGCTGACAAACGAACAGATTGTCCAAATGTTCTTTATGTGGAAACGAGTATTTCATGCAAGCCAACAAGTTTATGGTGTAGAGTTATGTGTTCATTTAGAGGAAAATGTTTATATACACTCCGATAAAAGTTAAACGCCACCTTATTTATTTTGTAAATATCTTTATCTATATTTATAACATGTGGTTTTCCGACCAAATATTTGTAAACATAAATTTCAATTTAACATACGATACGTCATCAATCAGCTAGTGCGATACGTAATAACACAAGAAAGGTTTGTCAATTTTAAGTTGTAGAAGTTAAGATTGTGCATAGTTGCTGGAAAAGAAATGGTTAGGCGAAAACTAAGAATACCGGAAAGATGGCAAGCAATTGGCTTGTCACCAACGTGTTTAAGCAACAGAAGGCTGGCACAGCGTGTTGGTGTGCACCATTCTGTGATTGACTGTCTTATGAATCGTTTTCAAGCAACAGGCACGGTGGAGGATCGCCCGCGATCGGGTAGGCCCCGCAAAACTACCGCAAGAAAGGATAGCCTCATAGTCCGTCGTTCAAGGAAGGATAATTTTACCACGGCTGGTGGTATACCTGCCGGTTTGCCTTTCGGGGACCATGTGTCTGTTCGGACTGTAATCAGGCGACTCGATGATCAGCATTTGCGCGCTAGGAAACCCATAAAACGACCGGAGCTGACAGCACACCATCGGATAGCTCGCTTGAATTGGTCACATGACCATCTCCAGTGGAATATACGAAACTGGAGACGTGTTCATTGGTCCGACGAGAGTCGGTTCCTCTTGCGTATTGTGGACAGTCGTGTTCGGGTCTGGTGGCACAGTAACATTGCATATCACGATAAAAACGTCATTGGTACAACAGCCTTTGGTAAGGGTGATATCACTGTATGGGGTGCTTTTCTTTTAATTGTAAGTTACCCTTGCACGTTCTTCAAAGTTATCTCAATGGCGTTGGTTACCGTGATAACGTGCTTGACTCACATGTGGTGCTACATCTCTACAACCACCGACTGGCCGACAGACCCATCTTCATGGACGATAATGCCAGAGCACACGGGGCTCGGTTAGTACGCGCATTTTTACAGCAGGAGGCGATTGATACCTTCGAATGGCCTGCCATGTCCCCGGACATGAACCCAATTGAGCACGTTTTTGATTTAATTGGTCGGAAATTGAATCAGCGCGTTCCACGTTGTCGCAATATTGCCGAATTGACCAACGCAATAGTGGAGCAATGTCGGAGATTTCCACAAGACTGGCTTCGTCGTCTGGTTCTTGGAATGAGGAGGCGAGTACGGGAACTTGAGAGAAATCGTGGTGGTTATACGCGTTATTAACTAAATTTGTGTGATAAAGCTGCCCTATATGTTCATTTAAAAGTTGTAAAATTCTTATGACCAATACGGTTTCTTGAATTATGAAAAAGTGCTTTCTCGATAAAACTGTTTTCGGCATTCTGAAGTTGCCAAATTATCCACCTTTTTGTTTAAGAATTTACCAATCAAACGGCATGCTAATTCACCCAAATTTCCACCTAAATTTTAGTCTTTACACTAATACATAAAAGTGTCTTGGTATAAATTTTTTTCTATCTTCATTTTTCACATAGGTGTAAAATGAAAATTATTATAAGAAAAAATATTGGGTGGCGCTTAACTTTTGTCGGACTGTATATTTACAACTTATAATGAATGTTTACGTACATAATCTTCAATTTTTTGCTTAAAGTATATAATATTTAGTTATTTACAAAATAGTCTGCAAGCTGAAAACAGAATTTGTTTTATTTCTAACTAATGCATGTTTGAATATTTTTCATGCGTGATTTAAAATATAACAAAATTAAAATTTAAATCTTTCAGCTCGTTTTGTTAACATATTGTACATTCATATCATATTGTTACGCTAGCCATGAGATTTTATTCGGGAGCTAGAGATAAACTTTTATGTTAAAACCTTGTTTTAATAAGGCAATCAATCAAATATACGAAAACTAGATAAATCAAATCAATATATTTTTTAATTTGCATCAGTAACTGTGTGTTTCGGGCTTTTCCGATAAGCCCCCTTGTCGTATTGCATTGTCTATTGTTTAAAGCTTTTATCAAAGTATGTGATACTTGTAAAAAAAAACAATGTAAATACTGTATATATGCAAACAGAGTAAAATCTTATAGATATAAAATCAGAAAAATGCTCTACAACAATTAAAATTAACAAATGTTTAATTATTCTATTACCATGAGAAACTAAGTGTTATCATTTAATATGGTTAATGGGTTTTTTTTAATTTCGTCTTCAGCTTGTTACACATTTAAATAGTGCACTTACAATTTGAGAAGTTGCAATACTCTGCATAGAAAATCAGCAAAACATGTTAATTTCATTAAGTTTGAAATCACGGAAATGCACGTTAATCCGGACGTGTTCCGTCAAATATTATTTCGTTCAAAAATGTAAACCAAAAACATATTTTTTAAAATTTTGATATGAGCAAGCGCATGGCTCACAAAGATATTTTGGAACTAAACTTAACTTGCATTGTGCAATCTCATTTAATATCATCGTTGGTCGTGCGCATGCTCTTAATTAATTTTTAGAAAATACATGCTCAAATCAAAGGTTTTTGTCAATTTTTGTCATTTTGCCTAATATAAGTGTTCTTTATGACACCAATTAGCGATATCGGCTGAGACCATCATGATTTACGATAAGACTGAACCCTTTGGGCTAATTTATACTTTGAGCGATTTTTACCTGAGATTAAAAGTTTAAACTATCTACGACAAGTATAAAAAGCCAGCGATTTTCGCGAGACTATCGATTTGGACGTTTAAATGAGCCCTTTGGGTTAACATTCAGGCAAAATCATGGCATTGTAAGCAGTTTCATTTTTTCCTAAAAAGGGGCTAAATTTTGACTGTTTTCATTCCTGTCCTTTAAAGTATTAATATTTCTTAAATCGAAAATGTTTAATAATCAAAAGATTGTGTACAAATGTAATCATTAACATACAATAATATTTAAAAATACAGTCAGAAAAATTATTTTTCATTAAGGAAATTGAAAATTATCTTCAATTTCATCACCACATTCACATTGTGAGCTGTCGGACAAATTAGAGAGGGCGAGATGATGATTCAAGTCACTTACTTCATTTCCTAATTGACAATGTATCATTATACTTTCGATTTCCCACATAAAAGTAAGCTGGACAAGGAACAATATCATAATTCAACTTTCTTTTAAACCCCAAAATACTAGACATATTTTGATACTATTGTCAAGAGAGTTCCACTCATTCAATACACAAGGAAAAAACGTCGCTTAAAACTTTCAGTTCGACATAAAGGGACATTGAATTCTCTTTGATGTCTAATCTGATAGAGTTTATTTTTATCACTATAAGACATAATAGCGTCACTAATATAACTTGGTAAATCTCTATTTAAAGATTTGTGAAAAAATATTAATTTACTTTTGTGACGTCTACTCTTAAGGATATCCCATCCAAGTTCATGAGATAGTTTGACCCTAGAAGTACCCTTTCTAAGCGCAGTAATTACCCTTGCAGCTTCGAACTACACTGATTAAAGTTGTCAGATTCTTCAGCGGTACATTTATCCCAAATTATATTTCCATTCTGAAAAAATAGATCTGATTCAGTGTAAATTCACTGTAAATCTTCTCTATGATTTCCTATCTATTTTTTGTTACTGATATTGGTCGATAATTAGTGACGTCACCACTTTCACGTTTTCCTTAATACACTGCTGACAAGATGAACCAATAATTTATCATTAAGTTTAATGGGAATATTGCTAGTACTTCTGTTACTAAACTTTAATATTAACTTTAATTTAATAGATGTGTAATCAGCATGATCATAGTCCCCTACAACCTTAGAGTAAGCCGTTTCTCTTGGTGTTTAAAAGTTTATTTCTACGATTGAGGGATTATGATCACTACAAAAAATTTGCAATACCATACTGTTACGCATAATCAAAAGATTATTTTAGAAATATAGGATCTGAGAGACTAGAGACTAGATGTATTGGACGTTTCACGGGTTGCTTCATTTACAACATTCACAATATCATACTTATCACAATTCTTGATACCTTGCTAGATGAATTATTATTAAGAAGATTACAATTGATATCATCATGTACAATGTCATGACACCCAGTATCTATAAAATTACATATCAAAATGTCAAAATTACTCAAGAACTAACAGGTACATTTGGTGGTCTTTAAAAGCATGTTAAAATAAATTTACCCGTCTTAGTAATAATGTCAACACATAGTGACTCTAATTCAGCAATTTCTAGGTCATTACGTCTCATAAGACTTTCCCTTATATATTAAAGTATACCTCCTTCTCTATCAGTTAATCTATCTTTCCTAAATGATTGAGGGTTTTGAAAATTATTTAACAAAATGTCAGCATTACTAATATTACTATCAAAATTTATTTCTGTTACACAAATCACATCACAGTCACCTTATTCAGAATGAACTAAATCAGTTTTATATCGTAGCGAATTTACGTTAACAATTGCTATCTGAATATTTCTATTGTACATTCGAGACATAGACTGCCGAAGCCCTGGATTTAATTCAACATCAGAACAACATAACTGTGGCAATTTAAACACAAACATTTAAAATATTAAATATGGAATCTAACATTGTAAACCGTTGATTATCATATTTCTACAGTCGAGATAGTTAAAGCTTAAAATTTCGAGGTTATTTGGAGAAAGTGTTAGGCTTAACTATCGAGACTGTAGAAATATGATAATCAACGGCTTATAATGTAAGATTTTGTTTATCTAATTTTTTTAAGCACCAAAATATCGTTAAAAAACTATCATAGGCGGGATCGTGCACCATCTTTTTTCATGACCTTGTTACAAGGGACGTAACTCGTGTACAAAACAAACAAAATTGTCACTTATTTTTACGGCATTTTCATATGTATTAGAAAAAAATAAAGTAATTCCTTCCTAACTGATAAAATCTTTTGAAAGCTCAGTCCTCCAGGATAAGAAATAAGATCGTGACAAGTCTTTGAATTCGTGAAGCGAAACACGCGGGGTCTGAAAATCAGCCAATCAACTGCTTAGAACAACTTATCCACACGTTGATTATCGATTTTTTCTCATACTGGTTGGTAAGTGTGAAAACTTCATAAAAATTAGAGAAATTGGATTTCCAACCATAAAAATTAATACATATATGGGGATAGGGAAACATATCTAGTATATGGTTACACATTATCATAATGATACATGAGATAATATAAACAGTAAACATGATATGTCCAATTCTAGGATATATAAACCACACTGTCTCAATACAAGTAATTTGTTTCATTCAATAAAAATGGGTATCTCTATCCATAATACATATCAAAAGATATCTTCATAGAGTAAATATAAAAATGGAAATTGAGATCAAAAGGGGAAACGGAAAAAAATGAAATGAAAAATTAAATTCAATTTATAGATCAATAGTAGACACAAAGCCGTAAGAACGTGAGGGGAAAATGATAAAAAGGGGATGAAAAAAAAAATTAGAATAAGATGTTGCTTGAGATTTATATAAAGGATATGTTTATTCTACTTTAATATTCCCCATTACAAATTAAGTTAGACTTAATGCTTTGCACAGAGGACAAGAAATTAATTTTATTCAATAGGAAAACATAATTGAAATTGTTTATAACTGAATTACTCAATGTAATTCTGAATCAAAAGAATCGATTGACGGCAAAAATTTTTGCAAGACAAAAACTTACTGGGGTTCATATGGGTTTATTTAAAAAAGAAATTTGCAAAACTTTTATTATTAACAACTATGATAGACTACTTGTTAAGTGACAAATATAAAAGAGCTGTTCAACACATAATAGAGTTATTCATTTATCAATGTGGTTTCCATCAGATCTGCAGGAGTTGACGTATGTAATTGCGATGGATAAAAAGCTTGAGCCGATGAATTCAAGTTTGATTCTGATGGCATTTGGTGTATTTAAGTTTCTAGAGCTGGTTGAGATCATCATCAGTCTTAACTTCAACGCTAAGCGTTTAAGGTCAAGCGTGTAAGTTCAGTTAAGAATATATGTTTACTTGGTTTTATTTTGGTATTTTACTAGCACTACTTACATTACTCGTATTTGTGTTTTCTTGGTTTTTTAATATGTCAAAATTATCAATTAAATGACAATTCTATGATCTATCAAATAAGGCGGTGTTATTTTGCTAAGCGGAAAAGGATGGAAATGTCTCCTATTCGTTACTTTGATCATGAATTTGAAGATCTTTCGAAGATCTTTCACTCTTTCCCTGAAGAGGGGACATTCGACGGAAGTGTCATGTGTTTCAAAAATGGCTGACGCATTTGCGTTTGATTTTGTTTTTATAATAGAAACGTTCTATTCATTAAGAAATAATAAAATTCGGGAAAAGTAATAATGTCAGGAAATTCTAGTGTTGTAAGGAAGAGGTGGTATTTCATATTTATCTGGTTAAATTTAAAAACAAAACTGCATACATTTTTTCAGTGTCCACTGCCTGATATTTTTTTATTTATGCGTAGAGTTCGATAATACAGTGTTCAGTCCAAAAGTTATATAATGTTTGCCGACGTGGATATCATTACTGTAAAAGAATGCAATAGTATCATGTGAATGACCATCAGCATCTTTTAAAAGATATTAAAATGACTTGAGACGTGTATTAAAAACATTATCATATGTCTCTTACGGGAAAAATGCAATTTTGTGTGTTAAAAAGCCTCAAGATGTCTTAAAATGATGTTGATGCATTACCTAAGATTCCCGATTTTGAATCTTTTCTTTTTTATTGAAATCTTTCAGTAAGACATTGCATGTCATTCATTTGCATGCCACTTTGGAAGATCTTCCCGGTAGGGATGGAAGAGGTCAATAAAAACACAGCCTAGTTGTTTTTGTGAAGAAACGGTATAATTGGGATGATTTTTGCCAAGATACCTCATACATTTGTACTTAGATATAATAAATAAGTTTAGATTAAAGTCCTGTTGTCATAACTTCGCTCACCCATTCAAGTGTTAAAACTTGATATCAAGTTGCTATTTTATCGCAAATTTACATTACTAATATCGAACGAATAAGTAGGGTATTTTCAGCAGAAAAAATACCGGTCAATAGTTTTAAAATGCAATTTTCTATCTTCGTGTTTTTTGGGTTAAGTCTAGTGTAAAATACCCATGTGAGAGATCAGAAGTGCATAGTCAGGAGAGACAAGACACATTTGATTGATTGATTGATTGTTGCTTAACGTCCAGTGGCTAATAATTCCTCAAACAATAACTCTGTATGTAAAAAAAGATTGGAAAGGGAGGGACTTTTAGTCTGCCGCTGGAAAAATTGGGGAAAGGATAGGGGTGAAAAATTTAGCCTTTTAACTGGCCGCCTACTGATTACTCATAATGAGTTTTTTACATTTACAAGCGGGCTTTCACGTGCTTTGACATGGCATTTCCTACACACGGGGCGTCTTTAACGTCTCCCTCTAGATGGATTGTGAATTTATACATAACCCACAATCAGGGACGCCCCTTTAAGAGGACTAGTGCCCCCATGACGGAGATACCTAGTGCCTATTCTTTCCCCGACACAACTTTTGCGAAGGGGAGCTCGCTTATTTATACATCCCGCTCGAACTTACTACCTGCAAGCGGAGAAAATGAGAGACTTATTTCTTTACCCCGGCCGACCTCGGGGGTGGGGGGTCAAGACAAAGTTGAAACAAACAATTAAAAAACGAAAACAAAGGGAACAAAGGCTCGGAATACAAGAATTCCTTTATAAAACAGAAGCGTATTAGGTGCTCATCGCATATTGGGTTTGAGATTAAAATAAAGAGTCAAAATCTAAAATATATTTTATCATGCACTTTCTTTCGAAATTTGTACATTTTAATGGAGGCAAAATTTTCAGACTTTCATCGCATTTTAAACACTTTGAAAGTTAAATGGTATTCAGGTGATTAAACGCATTAGATTGATGATATTAAAAAGATACTTGACTATTATATTCGTTGATAAATTTATAATCAACATCTGTTGATTTATTCAGAATCAACGTTTGATATATTCAGAATCAACATTCGTTGATAGATTTAAAAATGTTTATTGGATATATGATGTAGATAAGATACCGAATATTTATCTTGCAAATGAGTGGCTAATGAATGTATATGCCGAAATCATGAGCCGTTTCGTAAAAATTGAGCTTCAGTTTTCACAAATCAATAAATGTGAAAACTATGTTTTGCTGTGCTTTGAAATTAAATCGTGTGATTATTAAATTCCGAACTTTGTTTCTTGATCGTCATTGTTATAAAAAGGTAGGTTGGCAAAAGTATGATTAGTTGCCCTTTAAGTTTATATTCAAAAATTTTCCCATAAATATTGCCAAGGTATTTGCTTAAATCCTCTTTTTCAAAGACCTCATGGTCACTAACTTTCTTCTAAATCAGGGGAAAATCATTTTGATACAACACACAAATCTTTCACACAAAAAACTTTTATATATCGGACAACTATATAAGACAATGTTCCTAAAAAACTAAATAGAAGCTATACAGACAAACAAAATCTTGAGAAAGAATTGTCGATATTTACAAATGAGTGCTTTTGAGGCCAATAAAAAACAAAACATCGGAAAAATATGCACTACAAAGGTAAAAATATCTCTTCATGTCATTGATGTAAACATATTTAAGACATAGGACCACATTTTCCTAGTGTTTTGTGAAAAAGTAAATATGGATGACATTAGATAATTTATCTTTATGGTTTAACAAAAGGATGTTCTTCTTGGTATATTGCATTAATAACCATTACACATGCAGACTACCTGTTTTGAAATAACATGGGTTATTTTTTAGCGCCCACGAAAGCCCATTATGTTGGATTTAGAGATATTCTTACTAAGGAAGTCACTTTATTTGGATATAACAGTAACACTGAACTGACCACAAGGATAACATCAGGCACTGCACTTCCAACATGTAAGTAATATTTCGCTCTCTCTCTCTCTCTCTCTCTCTCTCTCTCTCTCTCTCTCTCTCTGTGTGTGTGTTTGTGTGTTTGTGTGTGTGTGTGTGTGTGTGTGTGTGTGTGTGTTAGAGTTATTAATTTCACTTGTTAATCTGTTGTCGTCTCACTAATCAAAAAATACAGCCTTTGCAGATGACTTGTATTCTATTTTCAGTTAGTAAAACAGCTTCCGACTGCCTAACGTTAGCCTCTGGACCAACACTGGCTCGTTACAATTGCGCGGCTACGGCTCCATTTCTCTGTGAACAGAAACTAGTATGTTATTTAGATAAAATCATTCTAAGTTGTTGACATTGTAGTTCCGTGTAAATATTGAAACCCTCGAGCAAAATAAAATATTTGTAAAAAAAACAACATATAAAAATGTATTCAAATACATCATTTAAATCAAAATACGCATCACCAAATTTGCGAAATTGAGACATTATTCATATCATGACCGTCATAGTGGGCGAAATATGAAATCAACTACCATAATAAGGCAATTATTTATTACAAATGAAGCGTCAGCGCAAAACAGATGAATCGTATTTTTAAAATAGGGACATAACAAAGGACACAGTGCACAAAAATAACCTATATTGCAGCTATAACGAGGTTCAGTACTCGGCTCAGAAGGCAATATTTACACAGGTGGTATATTCATTACGCTCAAGATCTCAAAATATGGACATCATATGAGTTTTCACAAAGACGCATGATTATAACTAAAAGGAATTCGAAGATACCAAAGGGGAAGACAGAAATCGTTAAGTCGAGGACAGACAAGACCATGGCCAACAAAAT
>JAULBM010285335.1:0-16275 GCA_032357055.1 Geukensia granosissima
CTCTGTATGAAGTCAGCTTCATACGAATAAAGGAATAAATCGGCAAGAAGTGGTGCACAGTTGGTCCCCATTGGGATACCGACAGTCTGTTGAAACACACGTCCGCCAAACATTACAAAAATGTTGTCAATCAAATTATAGATTGAACAGAGTCTATTTTATAGTCTTATCGTCAATCTACATTTATTTTATAAGAAAGGATATGGAATATAAGCCAAAAAGATACAATTCATATCTTGCATTCATCTGCATTTAATATTTTTCTGCAAGGGAATATAAGCATTTAGCTTTTTTCGCCCAAAATCTACCAAAATATAATTATTGATTTTAGAAAGTTAAAAGTACCATTTTATAGAAAACAGTTACATTTTCACGTCATTTGCTCATCTTATTTACAAAGAGGTAACCAAAATACTAATTTTGCTGATTCATGTCTTTTTCTTTAATAGTAAATATTCTTTGTATAATAATAACCTTTTATTCATAACCATATTTCTGAAAGGTACCCTTGTATTGTTGGACATCCACCTTTCGTGGGACAAAATAAATTGTTTGTTTTATTTGTAATAAAGTACTTTTTGGTACATTGTATGCATTAAAATAATTTGTTTTAATTTGTAATTGACTAAGCTCTAACATATTTTTTACTTTAGATTTCACCACATTCTTGCTCCTGATGGATTTCTTTACTCCTATAATCCATGTTATCCATTCAATCAACTTTATTGTACAGAAGTGGCTGTAAGTTTAAATACAATCTTGAGACACAATCAAGATTTGCTTACATTATTATGATTAAGACTTGTGCAAATAACATAACGTTTTAAATACATTCCACCGACAGACTACAATTTGACACTGAAATAAAGTAACTATTTTATTGTTCCAATTTAAACAAGTAGACCCATAACCCTTGAACGGAGGGGAGTTTTTATTAGATCTTGTATCCTATTAGTGAATATCACATGGTAAAGATTATGGTATGTAGATATCACAAAAATGGGAGCTATATATTGCTGGTTTTAAACTTGAGTTAATTATTTTCAACATGAATAATAAAAGAGCGTCTTGCGAGTCAATTGTCGTTTTGAAATTAAATAACGAGATTTGATTAGCTATGTAAAGCTCTCAAGGGTAGTAGTGGGACCTATTTATCTTATGTTTAAGTTTCTTCTGTATGGCCTATTTGTTTTCTGAATGTATGCTTGGAAGGAAATGTCCACATTCATGTTTTCAATTGCAGTACATCTATGATAAATCAACAGGATGCCACAAGTAAACATGATCTCAAAAAGCGAGACTCTTCCAGATCAGCCAATAGAAATGACCCAAAAGTATATCAAACCGTATGATAGGCCAATGAAATACGAGTATTTACTTATGCACTTCTGATAAATGTAAAATATAAGTTCATGTATTAAATAGCTAAACCATCCAAATTATAAGTTAAAAATACACATAGCTGTCGTAAACTATGTATAAAAAAAGGGGCTTTAAGCTAAAGCCGCAAAAATAAATTTTAACTTTTTTGAATTTCCCCACTTTTCGTTTTTTTAACTTTGAAAATATAGGTATGTCAAGAAACACCAGACCAACAGCTTTCCTTTTCTGCTGGTGACTTCAGTACAGCGACATTTGAATACGACGGTACTTATAATCATCTGGTTTACTGGGCACCAGGAGAAAATGATGTCGATAGGTATAAATAACGTTAAAAATCAGTTTTATTTTGCTGTGTTGCCTAGGAATAATGTGGCAATAACGTAATAATATGTTCTGCTGATTAACGTTTAAGACCTTAATTGAAATAGTATTCGAATGTTAATATCTATCGCTTGACTGTAAAATATATTTTGTTGTACAACCAAGTTATTATACAGACATTAACGGGTTGGAGGACAAATACACGTCACATGTCATAAATCTATAGTTGTCATTTGATACAAGTCTTAATTAAGAGGGTTAAACTGTGCTCCTTTCTCAAATCATCAGTAGGGTTCGTGGGTTTATTATCAGAAAGACTGATCGTCAACCACGAGAATAACAGAGGGAATTCACAGAAAAACGTTTTCTGAAATATACGACTTCATTTGTTACTTTGTAAAAACTTCTCACCATTTAGAGTTATAAACACAGAGCTGTTGATTATTAAAAAAAACATTAAAAAGGCAAGTGGAATGAATCCCTGTGCTGCAAATAGACGTCTAATTATAATTTGGAAAACAGGTTCATGTTGACACATTAAGTATAAATTGTCTCAAAATGCATCTTTTATTAATGATTCTTGCTTCTACCATGACATATACTTTAACCTTTTAACCTTATTGTCACATTATTCGGTCTTAAACACCATTGTACAACTGTCTTTAGGAAAACTGATGTGACCCTAGTATGTGATCCAGATGAAATAACTCCGAAACTTAAAGTGCTTGGCGAAAAACAGAAACAGGAATATGTATGTAGAATTTTTAAAGTACTAAATAACAATCCGTTACACCCTATTTACTTAATACAAGTTTACCAATGTTGCATAAGAAAATCGTGAATTAGGATATGGTATATGCGCTTTTTAAGGATTAACCTCTCATCAGTAGCATTATAACTCTAACAAAAAGGTCCGAGATTCAAAGGAGTATTCAAACGATTCGAAATACAAGCCTAATGTAGCGGCAATGCAACTCCTCAGTGCAATACGGTTCTAGGCCTCTCCGTAATGTCATTGTTTAAGAATTTAAACCAACACATCAGATTTCTGTTAACTATTATTTTGATAACTTGGTATCAGACAGGTCTGACAATTGTGCTTGTGAATACCCTCGGGGACCTCTGGTCCAGCAGCAAAGGCTTCGACCCTGTTATGTCAAAATACAACTTTACCAATGTTGCATAAGTATGGTGAATTTGGAAATGCTATATGCGCATTTCAAGGATTAATAGCGCATCAGTACCAAAACAAGAGAGGTCCAAGATATAAACACAGTAAAAGAAGAACTCAAATCCAATCAAATCGAAAAAGGAAGAAAATTACAAAGTTGTAAGTTGTAGACGAAAAATTGTCAATACTTAACTAAAAAATTTAAAAAAGATCATTCTTATTGAAAATTTTATTTCCTTTGAGCAAAAGTGACTTTTGAATCTTCAAACGACACAAAGCATACATGTAAAACAACGCATGTCATGCAATTCTAAAACAAATCAAGGAGTTTTCTGGTTTCTGGTTTATGCATAACCTCTAGACAAAAATAACATGTAATCTTTAAGGTGAAAAGTCTTTAACAATCATCATAGATTTTGATAATTTAGAAAAAAGTTCAACGTGTTAACATATAATATAATATAATATAATATAATATAATATAATATAATATAATATAATATTGTCATCTAAAAAATGGATTACTTTTCAGTACTTCGTCCTAACATCAGCATGTGCATGTCCAGGTGGCTGTAACGCTTCCGGTGTGATAAGAGAGACAATCAGTTTTAACAACTCGTTTCTGTAATATGTTAGATAAAATGTGAATAATAAAACATTGATAATTCAAAGCTGTCTTTGCTTTTACTTTTTATTATTTATTATCTTGCTAGGAATTTGACCTTGAAGTAAGATAAAAAGAAATTCGGGTTGAGAAATAACAGATTGTTCCGTCTGATATAAAAATACACTTCAATCTAAAAGTCTATTTAGTTAAGCGAATTTTCATCAAAGAAGAAGTGATCAACTTCGCCGAAATGTAAGCATACCCTGCAGATTTAACACTAATCCACTATTCTAAAGCAAGTGTTGGGTTACATGTAGTAAGGTATTCCGACCATAATTGACCGCATGATGATTGAAAATATGCGATTTTCTAGAAAAACCTAACGAAATTATATCGAAAATCTTCGGAAAATACTATCAATTCATAGACATTTTTATTGCCATATTATGCTAAATTGTAAATAATGTAATACATGTATTATTGCATGGAGACCTTTCCGTCTATGTGTCACTCACTTGGAGCTTTTTAAAAGATAATAATTATACGCGCAGAAGTCTCATTGTCTAAAACAGGTCGTTGAGCAATAGTTAAGGACATATGCATCTCGCAAAATCAAAAGTTTCATATGTTTTGGACTCGGGAGTAAGTAAGGAATGGGCAATACAATAATTTAAATCAATACATATAGGCTATAACTCGGATTGTATTGTTTGTACATCCTGTAAAGCAGAGAAACCTATACCTTGATCACTTACTCGTGGTTAACCTTTATCTTGTTTAAGTACTTGTCAGTATAGAAATTAAACAGATGCTGACACATGTACGTCACATGAAAAATCCCACACTTTACAGAGAGTTTTGTTTGCATTATGTCCTACATGTTTAAATTATATATGTCTAAACAGTTAGGTCTAAAACAATTACAAATGAATAACTTAGAAAAGGCAAATAACACTTAACGTATTAGAAAAAAACTGTTAATACGTTAAAAATGTAAAGTTATATTCTAAACACACAAAAAATCCTTGGTATTTCCTATATGCACGTTAATTCAGTAACACAATAAAGCACATATTTAGTGTTTTATTCTGTCATGTATCTCATATTCTCTAAGGTTTATATGAATTTATGCACTGCAAAAGCAGATCTAGCGGCATAAGTTAAGTAAACATCTTGAATTATATATAAAAATGGAAATCACATTAAAATGTATACAGAATATCCATGTGAGAGATCAAAAGTGCATAGTTCAAACAGACAATAAAAGTTTGAAACAAACTATAATATAATTGATTGATTGAATGATGCTTAACGTTCAGTGGCAAACATTTCATGCATATTCAGGTCGAGAGCATATTAATGATGAGTGATGATGAATGAAGCTTGCTTTGTACTAGACCGGCACGCTGAGC
Source organism: Geukensia granosissima (assembly GCA_032357055.1). Lineage (NCBI taxonomy): Eukaryota > Metazoa > Mollusca > Bivalvia > Mytilida > Mytilidae > Geukensia > Geukensia granosissima. The sequence goes on from JAULBM010285335.1 coordinate 4,895, forward strand.
CGGATTTTTAAAGTGCTAGCTCACGAAAGCAACAGTCCACAGTCTTAAATGCTGCGTGCTTAGCGGAGAAGCAGCAAATACCAATTTTAATGTCTTTGGTTTGACCCGGCCGGGGATCGAACCCACGACCTTCCGCACTCGAGTTGAGCACGCTTACCGTTACAGCACCGAGGCGATCCTTTTAAAATAGAAGGTACTAATAAGAAAAGGATATTCATGCAACACCAGTACAATATGCTGATCTCTTATCAACACAAACGTGTTCAATATTGGGATTATGTTCTCCTGGGGAACTTGAAGCCCACCAGCAAGTGGACAAATAACTTTTCTCGCATTATATTATTTGTTTTGTATGTTTTTGAGTATACTGCTTTGATATCTATGGGAGTAATTTAGCAATTAGTATTAGTCTGGCTTCCTCCTTAATGTTGTGTGTGCCACTAGTGGAACAGCAGTTGCTAACCCTCTCAGGGTACCTAAACTCACCCTGGTTTTTGTAAGGTTTGTGTTACTCTAGCTTTAGTTTTTATTGTTGTGTTGTGCATGTTGTGTTTGTCTTTCGTTGTTTTATGTTGGCCATGGTCATGGTCTTGTCTGCCTTCTTAATAATTTCTGTCTGCCCCTTTGGTATTTTCAAATTCTTCTTCAAACGAAAACCCGAAAGAACGTATGTAAGTAAATAAGTAACACATAAACTTATTTCTTTTTTATAACAAACATAAACAACAATGATATACAAGAAAAGAAGTTAAAAAACAACGAAAGCGCTATTATACAAATATCACATATGTTACAGTTTAAAAACATGGCTTATATAGCAAGTTACATGTTAATATATAAAAATATTCACATAAAAACATGATATTTGGTAAAAGTATGAAAGGTTGTTTAACAGGGTATAAAATGGAGGTAAATATCTTCTCTAAAAGTCAAGTACCACTAATTTAAAATAATATTTATAAAGAGTACAGACCTATAAGAGAGTAGACAGCTCTTTCATATATGATTAAGAGATAACTTGCTTTACATACTACATGTACGTTTGTTTTTTCAATAAAAAAAAACGTAGCACATTTTACATAAAAGTACAGAAATATAATTTATATTCTTAAAGCAATCTGCAAGTTACTGAAAAGAACAATGTAAGGTTATGTTACCTTTTGGTCCAAAAATGTCATATTTTTCTTATCATGAGCAACTGATCCCACTTCTGTCTTGTAAAGGAGTTCGTGGATTCCAAGACTTTGTTCCTTTGTTTCGTTTTATCTTTTAATTTTTTTCAAATTTGTTTTGTCTCTTTGAACTATAGAGTTTTCATCTCTTTCATGGGTATTCTACACCGGACTTAAATGTATCAAAAACATAAAAAACGACTAAAATTGTAGAAAAACATTATCCTATATCAAATGGCCATTTGTGGCAAATTAGACTAATTAACTTCTGTACCCAACGTTTTAAACATTAACTTTTTTAATTTGTTAATTGAAAAATACGGGACAGAGTGAATTAGAGACCGATAAAATTTCATATATTTATTGGCAAAATGAAGTCATTTTTTCAAGAACTGTTAAATTTTTACGACACACCAATAATGCGCTTTCATTAACTGGACACGAGTATGAAAATTGCTTAAATGTAGGTATCATAATAAAACCCCAAACTCACCCCTTATAACACCTAATCAGTTCAAAAATAATTATTTCTACAATTCAAAAACTGCTAAGCATTACTTCAACTAATTTTTTATCATACAGTCATGTATATACACTACTTAACAATTTTGATCTCCAGCTCTCCAAAAAGGTATGTTTATCCATTGCTGACCAAAAAATGTACAACAAATGTTTTTTCCCCCATTAATCATGTAATGGAATATACATAAATTAAAATTACAAATACACATATGTAAATGTTAATCCCAGATCCTCTCTGCATTTCAAGGATGAAATAATAATGGTATAGTAATTGACAAAATTTGTTGATGCAAAACTATTCAGTATTAGATGTTATGTAATACTACTACCATCAAACGTCTATTGAACATGAAAGGGACAAGGTTAGATTTCTTAATCAAATATTTTTTTTCCGATATTGGAAAAAGAACATTACCTTGACAGTGGAGATGAAATATTCAAATTCGTCATTTCATCTGTATAGTTTTATTGGTATACAACATTTTGAGACAGAAACGACTATTGCTACGCGTCGAAATCTAAAAATCATTTGTTATTTGACGCTTCCCAAAAAGCCCACTCGTCCCTAAATGACTGAAACTGAGACGAAGCGGTTACATTTTAAAAAATGTAATAAGAATCTACCGGAATATAACCAATTAAATCTCTAAAAATATCGGTTGTTATCGAAGATTTCAAGGCTAAAATGATGTGCTGCAACTAAATTAAAAAGGTTTTTACTTTCATACCCCCAAAATCCCTTTTACGAGACAAAAAATATTATCGCAGTTATTTTTCTAATTTTATAAACTTATAATATTTAATTTAAAGAAAAAACAATAAATGTAATCGCAGGGACATTTCCGTTAGAGAAAAATCATTTACATATTTACATTTACTGTTTTTAAAAGTATGTCTTTTCTGAAACTGTTGCTACAGACGGTATTGATGGAATGGATGATGTAGAAGCTTGTCTACTCATATTATTCTTACATTGTCCACAGAATTGTTTATACAATGCCCCGACCCTCTTATTGCAGACGAATACGAAGAAAATGAAAAGTCCTTGTGAACAATTCAATATAATGAAAAGTAAACTAAGTGCGTGAAGTGTAATGCACACAGTGTTAGTAGGTTTGTCAGTAAATGAGCTCACTATTGACGATGCAAGGCCAAAAATCCAAGTGAATCCCATCACTAATGACATGCGCACATACAGCATGACATCATGCTGACCAATGGCACTTCCTGATGAACGTCGCGTCCTGACCGATACCATTTTTGTCACAGATCTGATGCAGATTATTGTCCTTACGAACATTATGGCATTTGTAAATAATACGACGATCATCGGCAATCCGAACGCAACCAGTGCTGCGACTGGTTCCTGAATCCAACAACCAAATTTTTCATGTGTTAGTTTAATAGTACTGGGATTATTGTCCGTAATGTTGACATTACTTTTTTCCTCATATTCGTAATAGTAGTCCTCTTTTGGTCCACCATAACCAATTTTCAAACTAGGAAATAGTTTTGTATATTCTAAAATACAACACACGCCTACAATAACACCCGGCGTTCCCCACGCATAGAGGGAATATCTGGGAAAGTACGTTTTAGTAGGCCGAATTCTTGTAAGTATACACCTATTGGCGAATGTACGGAACAAGTCGTAAGACATTACATTCATCCAGAAAAATGAAGATAAAAATATGAAATGCAAACTGGCTCCAAAAACTGGGCATATGATGTCACTACTATGTTTTATGGATCCAGATGTTATAAAGAGAAGTTCTCCGAAAAACAGAGATAAGGTTAAACTAAGAGTGTTCAGTCCTGGCAAGTTTCGCAGCTTTTCAAAAATGATGTAAGTTAAAATTACAGCTGCTAGAACCACAATTGAAATAATGCCGAGGATGAAGCTCAGATAACCTTCAGCTATCAAAACCTTGTTGTAGTTTTCCCCACAACCAACATTAATTGGAGTCATTGCCGGTTCAATAAAATATGATTCTGGAACACAAATTTGAATATCCGTGCAGTTTTCATGATGGTTGACATACTCGTATTCATTCATGTTGACGATCGTGCCATGTTCTAACAGTAACGAAGCGTTTCTTAATCGTGTATAATTCGAACTTGGAATCTGAAAACGGGCACAGTCTTTATTTGCAATTTTTGGCATATCACAAACGAATACGTACACAAATGTAGATACATCGGAAATATTTCCAATGTTACCTGATGCCCAAAACCAAAGATCATACATCCCAGGAGGATAAAATTTTCCAGTGCTGTTAACATAAACACCGGTAACATTTCTATCGCTTTGTTTATCGTAGTCCACGATGACCGCAAATTCTTTATCAAACTTCTGGTCTTTCTGACCTTTAGTACACCATAAATCCAACTGTACTGGTGTAGAAGCACCCGGATTATCCGCCCGAAATTCCGTTCCATTGATTGTAAAGTAAAATGAACCTTTTAGATTAAGAAGCTTTTTCTTGATAGAATCAGTCGATGTATTGTTAGCGTTTCTTTTTGGAGACGGTAAAAGGGAAAAGGAAAATTCCGCAGTGAACACATGATACTCTTCAGATAAGTAAACGTCATTTAAATCTTCATTGCAAAATGCATTTGAACGGTTGTTTCCGTAAATATTCGTGTCTACGCCGGTGTCAGTTGCTATTTGATGTATTTCGGCTGTTTTCTCGGTCGACGCGCCATTTTGCACCTCTATCTGAACGTTAACGATTCTATCAACGCTTATGTCTAGCATTGTAGCAAAGGCATCGGTGATTTCTTGACACGCTTCTGGTGCTTTAAGTTGTAAAATATCATTTCTGCTTACGTTAAATCTATAAATTATCTGTAATGGATAGTCGCTGCTTGTAGCATCATTGACGTGTTTTTGAGAAAATGTATCATATTTTTGAGTTTTTGGAATACATTTTCTATCAACTAAGATATAGCCATGTTTACAAACAACGCGGCGACATTCCTGAATGTTCGGATCATAAATTTCATCATCCTCGCATGTATGTTGTACAATAGGGGACATTGAACTTGTGCTAAAAAACACATGACCCTTTCCGTTGATACCAAAGTTCATCAAAATCTGAAACGACAATGGATATTCTTCTTTTGATGCTTGTAATTCTCCTGATACATGTCGGTAGAAATAACGGTTGCTATGTCTAATGCCTTTGAAGTTTTCACATAACAATTTACTTTTGGGTTTTTGGGGATATACAAATGGAATACACTTCGGGTTTCCTGGGAGCATGTCTAAAAATATCAGTGACTGTTCTGATGCTGAAAAACGTAAAGCCGACACCGACTGATATAGTAATTCAACCTCCCATGTTGTTAAATTTGTAATACCATGACAACGAGCGCAATATATATTTTTGTATATGTACCCACTAGTGTCAGAAACCGGAACTAGTTCCATGTTGATTGAGCATTCGTCGAAGGTAGTCATTGGCCGAGACGAATGGCATAACCGAACGTCGTTGATGTTCGCGATAAGTGGACACCGGTCTATCATGATAAATGGTTTTTCAGAGAGCAGCGATACATTGTAACAGTTACCAAATATTCCATAGGTAATGTCATCCATCAAAACATCGTGTTCCTTTTTACTTCGAGCCAATTCATCCTTATTTTGTGATGCCCTCTTTTTCGAATTCAAATATCTATGTGAATCAACTTGTCCTACAAGGCTAGAGAAATTTTGTTCCTTCGGCACCATTTCTATTGTAACAGTGCTAGAGTTACGTCCAACTGCAGTCTTATTACTGCATATTCTATAATTCGATGTTTCCCACAAGCGTTGCAAGAGTAAATCCTGAAGTCTACTTCTCGTTAGACGTTTTTGTTCTATATAATGTTCTAAAATCTCAGTTTCATATTCTTTGTGTGAAACATCATGCATCGATGGATCAACAGAGATAGTGAAGTAATTTGCAACAAACAAAAACGGTAGCAATGTCATCATAATGGCACGCTTCACTAATTCAGTCATGCTGAATAGCAGAATTATGTAAATGGAAACGCATCAAGTTCATCTCTATTTCGTCCAAAAGGACGAAAACATACATAACACACATCATCTAATAAATATCACATCTTTTCACCATTTTGTCGATTGAAATTTAAAAATCCGTTCGATGCAACTGATTCCAAAAGAAATATTAACTCTATAACATTCTTATCTGTGGGTCACAAGGCTTTTCCATATGGTAAATCTCAAATCTAAATTGGTATGTCAATTTCTTATCATCGTTGAAGTACGCTTCTAGAAGCTTTAAGAGTGATTAATCGCACATTAACTCAGGGATTATGTGAAGCAATAGGTAAACACTGACGAGAGTTGGCGCATACGTCCCTGTTTTTTTTTGTCATCAGCTGATTTAATCATGGTCTTTTATATGAATAATTTCAAAAATTTCCTTTTTTTGTTGTTGTTCTTTTTTCTGTATTTTTCGGAAACTTATTATTACAAACATGACACATGACAAAACTTTTCAAATAAGTAAAAAAATCAACAAACTAGACGAGTGTTAAAATAAAATTGCAATGTGTGGAAATTCAACTGCCTGAGGATGCTGCGTCGAAGAGTGAAAATGTTGCTCGCAGGACTGAATATCTACACAAAGCCCTCAATTACGCTATTGTATGATGGAGGCTGTTGTCGGACTCATTACCATATATTACAATATGCGTAGAATGAAAAATTAAAGCCGACACAGCCACGAAATTAACAATTTCCTTCCCGATCTGGTGGTTGTCTGGATAGTAAAATATTCTTCATGAAAACAACACTTCAATTGTACATGTAATGATGAAATTCAGGATACATTGAACAAGACAATGTATAGAGTAGTCATTGATGAAAAACATACCCCCCCACAAAAAACCGTTAAAAGTGAGATATTTGTAAATCATCTGCCGAACGATTCAGTTGCTTACGGCATTCCCATAAAAGGTCAAGAAACAGCTTACTGTCTGCAATACCACGAACATTGTGATTTGAGACTTGATTTTACAATATTTTTAAAAATATTAATACATGTAGGAACAAAAAGGGGGTTTTTACCTCTTAGCGAAGCAATATCTCTGCTACTGTATTTAATTTTCCAAACAACGCCCACGCTTTTTGGCAGAGAAAGCGAGTGACATACATGTATACCAGTTGAAAAAGATACATTTGGTCCGATGCTTTATAATATTCATAATAATTGTGGTCTTCACATGAATATTTATAAACTTGCTTAATAATTTGCTTCATGTATATGCGAAATTACAGTCATTAATGGGGGCTCATAAGGGTTCATTTTTGTCTTATTTTAATTACGTTTGTTCAGTTCCGGAGCACCTGAACTCACACTGGTTTTAGTAGGGTTCATGTAACTCTATGCAGCTTTAGTTTTCAGTGTGGTGTTGTGTGTTCTATGTTTGTCTTTCGTTTAAATTTGTTGGCCATGGTCTTTTCTGTCTTCTGACTTTTAACGATTTCTGTCTGCACCTTTGGTATCTTCGAATTCCTTTTAAGTACATATTAAAGGCCATAATATTTTATATTGAAAATATGAATTCAGTGTACGCATGTAATCAACTGGTTATATAAACAGGTTATGCATGTAGCGAGCACCACTCTTACATAGACTTCAAGTTTTCACTTATTGCCAATAGGATAGAATTATTTAATGTTTGGACGAACGAAGATCATTATGTCTATTATAACTCTCTTCCGTTTCATAATTTCATAATTATTTGTATACATTAAGTAATCTTGACATTATAGTCGTACGATAGTTATTTGTATACAGATAGTAATCTTGACATATTTGTCAATAAGTTCATAACCTTACTTGATAACTTCAAATTTTAAACCGACAGAAAGTTCAGACACTTCACGTTCAAACGAAGATATTTTTGTAGCCCAAGAATATGTTAATTAGAAAAACAGAAAAAAATACTAAGTTTTGTGGCAATCGTATCGATCAGAGCTGCATATTTTTAGTTTTTCCATGTATCCCTTATTTGGTCACTCTGAGGCTAATTTCTAAAACCTTCAATAACGGTTCATCTAACGCACTTTTTGTGACAAAAGCTTAAAAGTTACAAGTTTAATTTTATGGATAAAGTGAATAATCTACATGTACATATATTTTGACTATTTTTTAGTATTTTACATTTTGTTTATTATTTCTACACATTCGACTGGAAGGAACTTTAACACCAAAAACACAATTTCTGTTGGAGTTAGATATTTATAACTTTCGTTTTTAAACGAATTCATGTAGTTCGATTCTGATTGTCATTTATTTAAATATTTTGAAAAATGATAAAATTTGTAAGTATGGTTCAAAACAAGTTTGTCTAACCTGGTGTTTATGTTACAAAACGTAGATTTAAGAGTTAAATTCCAAATGTGTTGATGGTGGTAACTCGAGTGAAACATATAAAGAATGAATAGCCCTATACTCCTTTTCGAATCAATTATTTCATGTGAAATGCATCAGGCGAACGTTTCGCAAAATATGAAAATGAAAAGAAAAGGTAAATGTCAGAGAGACTGCACTCCAACCACGAGAAAATCAGAGGAGTTTACAATTCTAGAGGTCTCCACAAGTCCGTCAACAAGGTGGAATATATACCACACCTTGTGAAAAGCTAAAATCGTACTAAGTCATACGACTTTTTGTGGAACATTCAACAGATATTGGCGATTTCTTTCGCTAGGCAAAAGACATGAAAAATAAAATTTGTTTTCTCCAAGAAGCAAATGCTCGACATTTAATTTACGGTTGGAATTCTTGCTTTTTTTAGATGAGAGTTCATATGCCGGTATATTTAGTGACAGTAACCGTAGGTACAAGTAGGTGTCTGATAGAAATTTTCAAAAATAAATATTATATGTACATATTAAGATCAAAGACCGTATCTGCTGAATACTGCAGCACGATAAAGAGAAATGTTACAGTGACCATGGGATCTATCATACTGAAAAATCAAGAATATCGTCGAAAATAAGAAAAAACCAACTTGACAATGTTTCTTCTAGCAATCAGACAATATAAAACGATATCCAAAATAAAATGGAGAAACAATATGTTGAATAATGATTACAATAGTTATTTTAAAAAAGAGCATCATAACCGGTTTCTAATATAACGGTATTATCAGATTTTCTTGAGAGTGCTTGACTGATGACACCAAAACTACTCATGAATACATGGTAATGTTGCTCCTCGGCGTGGAGTTGCCACTTCACAAAATTTATGGGCGACGCAGCGATCTTGTTTTCCGGTACGGAATTTCGTTAACCAGACGGAAACAAACTTTTCAGTGTAGAGTAACAATTTTTAAGATACTAGATGTAAGGGACTGCTCGCTTTCTCCTCTAGGAGGTAAACTCAATTCTGTCGTGTGTCCGAATTGTATTCCCTATTTCGCTATTCCCATTTACTGTCTTACCGATACCCTGGACTGATATTAACCGGATTTTGAAATTATGCAATGCGATGGGTTATTTAAAGATTCAGGAAGTGATTACCATTCCAGACCACCTGAGTTCACTCTTTTTTTGTCGCAATTTATGTTTGACCAATATATACGTATCATCACTCTATGTATGAACAACATGTAGCCCATCAAAGATATTTGGGTGAATTCAGGTAGTCAGAGAAAAGCAGTTCCTATTTTCCTATTTTGAGTGTCAAATTCCAAAGTATAAAAATCAAGATTTCTTCCCTCAAAACATTATAGAATGAATCGAACCTCCTTGGTGATTGAGACAGCAAAAACAGGAAAACAAATAAACATTTTTTTTCAACTTTGACTTAATTCAAATGTTAGTTAGGCTAATTAGCATTGATTGGAATTTTAAGTACCCTAGTCGATTAAGTTACTTAATTGGTATTATCATTCTTTGTTTCGTAGCTAATTAAGTCGTCATAAAACATGGAATGTAACCAATTGTTTTTGCGATAACACGTGTTTTGGACCAGTATCTTTCAACCACGTGCTTTCAACACATTTGCTTTAAAATATTTTGAAGAAATCCAATTATAAATAAAGCTTTCAAAGTTCAATGCGTCCGACAACTTTAATCTAAGATCCAAACGAAAATAGAAAATTCCATTATATTAAAATAAAATGACGTTTAGACCAGTAACCATATGGCTGTTTAATTCTACATCCATTTTGTTTGTTTGTTGTTTGTATTAAAATAGAGACAAGTGACAGCATTCCAACTGAGTGTTAATCGAAGACGTCGACATAACATCCGGGTTTGTAAGAAGATCTTAATCTCTAAAGTGGGATAAAAACGACAGATTTTGACAGATTTTATCCCTTTATCTTTGAGTGAAGGTGTGAAATAATAAGAACGTTAAAGGTTAACAAGTTAAAACCAATACAAATATTTCGTCATCAAGCGAAAATAAAAATTTATCTATTAAATTTGCGGACTGAATTTTTCTAAAGATTTAAGGGCTTATTTATACTTCATCGCGCGACATTTCGCGACTGTCGCGCGAACATCCCTCGACTACCGCACGATGTCGAGTGATTTTCGCTGGCTTAAATATATGAACTATGACAAAGTATAAAACCCAGCGATCGCGCGACGTCTCGCCACTGTAGAAGTAGAAATGTAGCCCTAACAATTGTCAGCAATCAAACAAAAACCATATAGTAAAGGCATTTAATATGCTGTAAAATTTCAATTTTTTAATTTCTTTAATCAACTTAACCTTAATTAAATAAATCCAAAATACCCCCGATCCTACTTCTACTGTAGTGTCCGTTCCTTAACGAATTCGGTTCTAAGGGCACACTTATACTTCGTCGCACGTCATCCGCGACTGTCGCATGACTAGCGCTCGATGTCGCGCAGTGTTTGCTGAGATTAAAAGTATAAGCAAACCACGTTAAGAATACATGTAAACCCTCAGCGAATTTACCTTTTTATCTGTGATCTAGACCATATCTTTTCAAGAAAAATACCAGCCCCCCCCCTTGAGAAAATTGCTGTTTCCTTACTGCTTAAAAGTAAAAATGAAAGTTACATTTACCCTGTTGTCAGCTGTAAAGACATAAACAAATATCAAAATTTTATAACAGGCAAATGTCGATAGTTTTTTGTTGTATTCCTCACAAAAACTTTGGGCTGAAGCTACATGTATCGCATTCCAGAATATTGTTAAGGTGATTTTAAAATTTGTTTTTATTTTAAATTTTGGGGTGGAATATCTCAAAAGGCAGGGCGCAACGTTATGAAAAAAATGCAAACGGGCAAAATATACCCAGAGTTCAAACAATATTAAATTTTGATATATGCCAGCTAAAAAGTAGGTTTGATAACGTTGCAAAAATCAGGATCAAAAGTTACATTCATGTCCCTCATAAAAATCAAATACTTGACTTTGACTGATAAAATCTATAATTGGAGTCACACCGTTATCGTTCAAACACATTCATTGTTGAAATAGCTGTAAAAATGCAATGAATTTCTCCTTCACCATACATTCTAAAAAAAACTACACAAGCCTACATCTACAACTAAATTATGGTCTTTCGATTCTTTCGAAAGACCATATTGTATTTCTTTCGATTATATTTATTCTTCCGCCACTTTTCGAACCCAGGAATATTTTACAGTTCGCGACATATCGTATTGATGTTTGGAACCAAGTA
>JAULBM010285356.1:0-16271 GCA_032357055.1 Geukensia granosissima
ACCTCCAAAAATTGAGTATTTTTACCGAAAATGTTAAATTCTTGTCAAAATAGTCAAATATACCCTTTAATTTTGTCTAAATGGCGAAAAGTATACAAGAAAAAGTTATGAATTATTAAAAGACGATTATTAAACACCACTTTCACAACAACTTATTATTGTGTCATAAAATCTAAATTTTGGGCCAAATATGGGGCTTAACGGACCTACTCCTTTCTTTGAAAGAATTATTAGAAATTTAAAGTATCAGAGTCTGACAAAAAGCGGAAATAATTCCACTTTACAAAGCTAAAGTTTGTTTTCAAGGTGATACGTACAAAATCTCACGACAACTTAATACTATAATGACAGAGATTTGTCTTTCTATATAAGAGGATCAGTGCTTTTATCTTGTCTACATCCTTTGATAAATCCTGATGAATTACGTATGACGTTAAAAAGATTGAATGCAAATATTGTAACAAACTATTGTCACTTTGTAAACAAAATATCATCATGAAAATAAAATTTAAGCTCACAACATTAATTGATAAATTATCATTTTACTTTTTCGTTTAACAATTAAATGTTCAAATGATTTCATATGTGTAAACCTTAATGTCAGTCAGAAACATTCAGGAGATTTCTTACCATAATGTGGCAAAGTGGAACAAACAAACTAACTCTTGAATTTGACCAAGGGAACAGTCATAATCGTCCTTTGCTGAAATTATTTTTTTAAAGTGTGCTTGGCTGTGCTCTGTTTCTTTTTGGTTTTGAGTGTGCCATACCTTTGCCATGGTATGCATTATGGTTGCTGCCTCTGATTTGTTGATACTCTTTGACTTTGTCCCTTGCCACGATCCGCTTTATCGTTCTTGTACCTGATTGTTGATACCTTAGTCTCTGTCGGCTTTCTACAGTATGAAGTGTAGTTCGTAATAATTTGATGTGAATGATTTTTAAAAAATAAATTTTGACGATTCAGCATTGGTTTTATACATTGGGGTACAAAAAGAATATACAAGGAAGAAAAAAAATGGAATATGAACCAATAAGCCAGAAATCGAGATTGCGAAAGACACACTGAAAGTGAATATCCAGAGGACAACTTGTTGTGTATAAAAGGCAAAACTTGTTCAATATTACATTTTTTAATCAGCACAGAAAAATGAAATTGTGCGAGAGATACATCAACAGTTAAAATGTCTTTTTAATCATATATTACAAGAATAACTGTCATTACTATAGAGAGTTACCTTACTAAAATAATTTAAATATTTCTTCTTAATGTGAATCACTAGCTTAACACTATCCAGAAACGCTAAAATGACCAAAATTTATGATTATTCACTTTTCAGATCCCAACAAAAGGTAGTAAAATCGATACAAATAATGTTACGCGTCTGTAATAATTATTTAAAGCTCGTTTTCCCAAGAGAAACAAACGAGTCTGGAACAATTAGAGTGATTTAAATATACATGAAATATCTCTTGGTCGACAGCAAATATCACAAGACTCCCTTATTAATTTAGCTAGCACTGCTTAATTGAATTTGTATTCGCATGGAACAAGATGGGACCTAGATCAGCGCTTGGTTTCAAATATTTGTCAGAATTGATATGAATGAATAGGTTTTCATACTATATAATAGGATTTAGTTTTGGATTATTATTATGTCAAATTTTAGCTGAATGCTTACTGCAATTCCATTGTCCCTCATTTCATTCTTAAAATGCCAAGATTTTTCAAGATTTATTTAATAAACTCAGGCGCAGTACAAGCTACGCAACGGTACGAAATACACAAAATGGTTACACACATATATAAACACAATGCTGAGCATATATACAGTTATAAATAATATATGTCTGTACATACCTCGAGAATCGCACCGAATTTACTAGGTACAAATAACCAAACGCTTGTACTTATGTATATATTGTCGAACTCGCCACAATATTGGCAGTTCGAAGTTATGTATAAATTATAGGATTAATATGGATTTTTGCAATTAGGTCGACATGAAAAAATATATTAGAATGATTCTGAAACTAAAAAGTATATTTGACAATACTTTTACTATAAATATATCTAGAAAGATTACATATTCAAGTTTCCTATATCGGTGTTCATTAAGGTAATACATTTTTCTAATGTAGCTCTATCGTTTTGGAACAAAAACCTATAAAAGGCATAATCGTTTCAATACTTTTAAATCGAACCATTTTACTCAGTACCTTGACATATATAAAATACCCACCACCTTGCGCCACACAGAAAGTTTTATGAAATGTACAAACGTATTTGCTCCGCTCTATAACAATTACTTCATTTTGAAAATAAAAATATTAGAAAAATTTTTAAGTAGCCAGAAATGTAATTTTTTAAAGAGTTAATGGATTCCATGCCTTTGTTCCTTTTGTTTTCATTTTATCTTTTAGTTTGTTTCAAATATGTCTTGTCTCTTTGGACTATGCACTTCCGATCTCTCAGCAATGTCGAAGCATTTATAGTTTCTCTATGTTGGTGTTTCTATTGTGTTTTAATTTTTGTTTAAGCCTATATTTTGTGCTTTGCCTTAAAACTCGGTTCTGTTTAACCCTAACCTGCTTTTCCTTATTCAAAGCAAACACCCGAGTTAATGTAATTGCAAAATTTCTGCTCCACTATTTAAATCCTGACGGACATCATCAGTGTTAAACGGCAGTGAATTCTCAGTCGAATATTGAGAATTGAATACATACTTCATTTGCATGAGCTTAAATTTTCATGTTTTTTAAAAGAAAGATCAGACACAAGTTATAAAACATCTAAAAATCTGAGACAAAATATATCTTAACGTTATTTGCATTCTTTACGATAGCAATCCTTGCCTTGAACAATTTTGACAACTGTAATCGGCAGAACCTAGAACGTTGCATTTTATAATATATATCATTACTGTGCTGTTGTTGTTGTTTTTTTTCGTTTTGTGTTAGAAGAAATGATTTTTGTGAAAGCAGATAAACAATACTGTATTATACCACTTGCATTTGAACAAACAAAATTTGAATTAGTTTTAAACTCCTGTAAACAGTGGGTAGCGAAGTTATATTTTTTGTTTTTATCACAGAGATAGGAGAGTTTCTCAAATTATCTCAAACTTATACATTATGTGAATAAACTGTAAAATTTTAAATGAGGGGATTGGTTTAGAAAACTTGTAACAAAAGTACAGCAGAACCAATAACTAATTATTTATTAATTAATTGTAATTCTAAACAACATCTCTGGTAGATGTGTAGATAAAGCTCATTAATAACAATTGAATGTTATTAAAAACTATTGTTTCAAGACCAACTGATTTCAGAATAATCAATAATTATATTAAATGAAATTATTAATGGATTGTTTATCAAAAATGTTTACACAATTTTAACACGGCTTTTATCTAACAATATTCTTTTACGTCACAACTGACAAAATGTTTAGTGAGGATTAAAGATCTATGACGTGATATTAGTAAAAATCTATAACAGGATAATTTGTAAAATATAAAAGTTCACAGGCTTAACTAGTGTGACCCGCCGCATGTTGCCCCGGTTTTTTTCACTCTTATTGTAAAATTTATTTACATTTAGGTATTTCACCTTTTATTCATCATAAACCCGTCCTTTTAAGCCTAGCGGATTTACATGTTGAGCTTCTCCAAGGGTTGGGAATCCCCCAACCTTGTAAAAGGCCTTTCAAGGGTTTCAAGCACAAGCACGAACCCTGCCTTTCGATACATTTTCTCTTTTGATATCTGCTAAGTAAGATGTGATGTTGGCTCTTCGACAGATTTGCCGTATATTTACTTTTCTTATATATGTCGATCTACCTTGATAATCTCTTTGCCTTTATGTTAGCTGATTGTAGCCATTGTTGGAAAACAAACATTCTGTACGGAATGATTTTCATTGTTGCTCTGTCATCACTACAAGACAGACATTATACGCGAAAATTAAAAGCCACGAACAGGTTTGAAATTGTATATCCACGAAAATTTAAATCCACGAATACTTATACTTTTTGAAAAAACAGTAAAACAATACCAAAATATTTGAAAATGAAAGACATCACGAACATTTACAAAAAAAAGCAGGGTTATTCTTAGCTTTAACAAGGTTATAAATTTAGCGGCAAATTTTGTCTACATTGTATGGAATTGAAAGGAATCATGTTGAAAAACGTGTTTCACTGTTTCATACAACGACCTTTGTTAAACTTGCATCGACAATTGCAAAAACGAAAGAAATTAATATTACAACAATATTATACATCTTGTCTGCTTCATTCCACGTTTGGGTATTATTAACAGACCATGTATTTATTTGCGCATGTCAAAAGATAGTAAAGAGCTCAGATGATTAAGATTGAAACTGACGATATTTTAGATTAAGGAAAATATCACTAGATAGACAATCCCTGAAGATTCGGGTAGATTGATTAAGTTCTTTGGTGCTGTGCAGAGAAGAGTGATTTCGTTTGAATGTTGTCCCTTGAGTTTTTCGTAGGCTTAATAATGACATAAAAAATTACAGTGGAGGAAGATATCGTGCCAAAGCTAAATAGGATAGAGATCTTATTCTAGTGGATATTTTGATTTCTTACCTAAGAAAGAACATATTAAATTCTCGCGTCATTAATTCCATCGAATTTTTCCTGACATTTCTTAATATATTAAAAGTGCAGTATAAATTTTCTATAGTAAAAGTAAGGTATATCGGTTTTAATGCTTACTTTAAATTTCTACAAAAGAATTTTGGAAACAAAATAAAAAGTTGAAGTGGCATGATTGTCCGTGAGACAACCATCCACAAAAAGTCAACATTCAATTCCTAAAGCTCACTTCATGACCCTTAGCAATGATCCTTGACCCATAACATACATTTTGATTTTGGTTATTTTTCGATATAGATGAATCACCTCCTGCATGATTTTTAAAAAGACTTTTACCCATTTACTTTTCAATTTGGCAAAAACATCTACTATTATTGTTCAATTTTGTGCCTGTGATATGTAAAGATCAAAGGTTTATTCCCTTACCCTACACTAGTTTGCCGAATTGTATTTTCGAACATGTAATTTAATAACCTGTTAACTCGACTGTCGTATTTATGAAATATATTTCATGCAAGGGCACGTTAATCCATATCAATTTGTCATAATGTAGTATCCATTACCGACAACTTTATTATATAAAATATCGTTATTTCCAACATTCTCTCACAAGAGGAGTACTGTTATGGAAATGAAGCATCATGCTGTAAAATCGGTTATAATTTCTAGTCAATATAAAAATCGAACTAGTAGCGCGAACCGAATAACAAAAACATCAACTTTGTCATAAACTGATTTTTGCAGGGCTTTTAAACCTCATTAATAACAATCATAACAACCTGAAAGCTTGTTTAGTTTCTAACCATGCAAATGGAAAGCTTTTGATGAATCACGCTATAGACAAAATAATTGTGGGAACATATTCCGTTGATAATTTGGAAAAAATATATAATTATTATGATTATTATAAAATTAGGCTTAACATTGTAGAATAAAAATACGGAATGTAGAGTGGTATTCAACCCTTGTTAAAAACCTCGTGTATACCTCTAGATTTGTAAATTATCTTTGTTTTTCTTGTGGTTTGTATGCAGCCTCTTTGATATTTACCCAATATCTTTTTATTTTCATAAAGATAATTAAATATGGGTCTTAAGTGTTTTCACGTGGTCTTTACTGTATATTTTAAGTAAAAGAACCTTACTTTTACCCTAAATGAGTGTACCTTTCGTGGCTTTTTCTTTAAATGCATAATAAACCAGAATATATTGTAAAAAGAAGGATTCAATGCTGGCAACATGGCAGCAATTTGACACAGTACCATGATTTAAAAATATAAAATAATCTTCCTTTGGATTAGAGGGTTTATCCAGATGTGTTGCCAAGACTGTTTAATTTATAAACATTTTCATATACAAACACTAAAATGCTTTATCTGAGAGGCAAACGGAAGTGTCATTTAACGTAGTATTCCTGATGTTTACTTTGTAGTTGTATTGTGACACATAAATTCCTTCAATTACAATCTTATAGTGTTCGACTTATTCCTACTCAACCAATCAATCAAAAAGTAGGTTTATTTCAAGTATAGGAACAGATTCAGGAATGGTAATAGTGACACTGAAATTGCACTCAAAAATGATAAGATGAAATATTTTGGCATAATAGTTAATTAGATACATAACAGAAATCATTTTTAATATGCCATTACCGATGGTGTCGCTATGATGTCATATATAAGCTACAGGGTTGGAAAGCGGCCAATCGCGGCCATGTTTTTTTGCGCAATTTCAGTCGCGTGTGATAAAAATGATTGGGCTGCATGTCAGGACAAAAAATCTTCAGCTTTACCTATTATAAATTTCAATCTATAAGACACTTTTGTCGAGAGGTATCTCCCATGCTTTTTGAAATCATAGCTATTCCTAAAAATGCAAAATAAGCTGTTTTCATGGAAATCCAGATTTTCCTTGGAGTTCGGAGTAAACTACTTCGATGAATTTGGTACTCCAAATAAAACAAGATTTAACTCTTCAAATTTGAACATTAAAATCATATTTGTTTCATTGATAAGAATAGTTGATTCAATGGTATTACGTAATTTAAAAAAGGAAGAACGCCATGTGGAAGGTTGAAAATTGGAAAAAAAATTTAATTTTCTGATCCTACGCATCCAGTTTTTTTCTAAAAGACAAGTGATTAAATGAAATTTCACCTTTAAAGACATATGCGTACACGCATTCTGCTAACGTTTGAGATTTCATTGTTTTCAGGAACTGTTTGTTTTCCCTGAAAATGTCAAATAACAGTTTAAAAAAGCAGTTTCGAGGCCATGACCTCGAATAACATTCCATAGATACCTATGAAAAGATTCAACACTTATTGCTTTACGTAGGAAGATAAACGTGTCTACTGATTTTCTTCGGCGATTATTCTCAAATTTGTATTTTTTTCTTATCGACATATGAGGTGAGGATATATTCACAGACTGTATACATCATGTATTTATATTTTATTACAAAAAGCATGCAACAATATGTAATGTTGGCTTTATCCAGTGTTTGGTTGCAGTTATATAAATAAAAAAAGATACAGATTTAATTAAAAGGAAAGAAAGCGAATTAAAACCAAAATTTCAATAAAACAATCACACATGTCGATAGTCAGAAACCAGATAGAAAAACAAAGAATAAACACAGCAGTAAATAACACCACAACAAACTAAAAACTAACGTATGTACGGACAACACCAACCCACCAACAATCCGGAGTAAATTTGGTTAATCTGGAAGGGTAAAACCCCCGAAAGGGTATGCAGTTGCTGCTTCTTTACAGACACCCGCCTTGTAGCCCATTTTCATATCAAGGGCATTAACAACTCGTAACAAGTTTTTTACCCGGAAGTGATTAATTTTAAAGTATTACTCATCAAACGGTTCATTTTTAAATTATTTTTTGTTCATTGCTTTTCTAGTCACAGAATGACAGTAAGTGGGTACGTACTTTGCATCATATTAATTCTTGATTATTGTGATATAAATTTTTTTGTCAATTATGTCTTTCCAGAAAACAACGAATTAATCACAGTCGCATGGTTGCATGTGTTATGCTTCTTAATTTATCTTCAATTTAACTATCAAATAGAATGCTTTATTGTTGTATTGACTCGTCCAGCATAGAACGACTTTATATGTTTGATCTTAACACAATATATGATCATTGTGCCTTGAAATTGCAATTGGGAATCATTTATAATATAAGATAAAAGACAAAGTTCTTTTTCAAAAGAGCTGTGCTGAATTCATTTTTTTATTTGAATTAATTGGTCTTATATGACACAGCAATTCGGTGCAAAGATGATTATAAACATATCTTTGGAGTATTAAACGTTTAGTATATAAACATGCAGAGAGATTGTGTTTTCACGTTACGTTTTATGTTTAAACTTGACGTACTTTACTCTAAATTTGTAGTTGAAAATATTGAACGGAAGTGAAATCAAAATAATTGATAGAAATCAGCCTTATGCAATGTAAGTGCATGTACGTGTATCATTTATTTAAGGCACAAAAAGATGTTTAATGTACAGCTCATTCAGTCAAGTAATTCTCATCTAATGAAATTTCCTTAAATGTTTGTTTTTATTGACGCGAATATGTTGTCAACATGCATTCATACTATATTTTTGACCCAGAACAGCTGAAGATTAAATTCAATTGTAAATTCAATAAGGCCTGTTTCTATCTGACGCAGCTCATATGTTATTAAATTAAGAACTATTCACACATTTTTCAGTTGATTGTTGTTGGTTTGATAAAGATTAAAAGCCACTTTCAACAGTCGAATCGCGCCGGCCAGTTTCACGGGTGGATGGAAGAAGCCGGTGTACTCCGAGAGGACAAGTAACTGACAAACCTTAACAAATGCGATGCGAGTCAAACGCAATTATTTTTGTATAGTACAGGGTCAGGCGCGAACTCACGCCGTATAAGACAGAGGTTACATAAAGCTGTACAGGTACAGTTTAAATGAACTGCTTTGATCAATCGACCACCAAGACCCTAAATTTGCAGTTTAAATTACTATGATAAAAATGAAATCACAATATGTTTTCTTACATTATGCACTGTCCATTAAATTCCCAGTCAAAATTACTACGACAAGAATTGGAATCTGAATGTGTATTATGGCTGTCTAGTATAGAAAAGCATGCCCAAGACTTGTTGACCTAAATCATAAAATCAGTTTCAGAATCAGAAACAAATCTAATAAATAACATTCGAGACCTTATTTTAAATGAACCGTCTACATTATCAGTAAACCCGGATGATAAGTAACATAACGTTCATGCCATGCTGGTCGGATAGTGTTGCTGAAATGTAGAATATAACACAATACTGGTATTTTATCTTAATTTGTATATGTACTCTATAACAGAATTGCAATTAACAAATGTACAATTAACTATTTACACATTTTACTAGACGTCATGGGATTCACTTATCCATGAACCAAAAAAAAAAAAAAAATAAATAAATAAATAAAATAAATAACATGACCGTTGTTGTCACAGTTTGGTGTTAACTTACAATTGAAATAAAAAATAATTTAAATTAGTATTAAAACACTTTCAATTTTTTGGAAGGACTACTATTATTATTAAAGATACAAATCAAACTATGCAGCCATTGATAAGTGTTGTTTTCCGAATGTTTTAAGACAACTTTCATCTTCAACAGTACGAAAAGCGATACGAATCAGTGGATCTTTTATTTAAAATAATAAATGGAAGACGCATATTGCATGAATGTATATTAACACAAAACTATGCGAATAACTATTTTTCCAAATTAAATTTGCATACACTTTCGATAATGTAAACAATTAATAATTTAATGTTTACATGCAAACGAAAAACCCAAAGCGTTTTTTTTTGTTCCGAGTTTGTCCTAAAGTTATCTTGCCATTCTCCATGACTACCTTTCCTCCGATCGATCGGAGTTTTTCAGGAAAACAATTAGGTCACATTATGTTTTTAAACCTCGATTAATCATCTTCTATTTTACTATTGGCATGCCAGGTATCTTCCTGTTTTGTAGTATGTATAGTCCAGATTAAAATACGTGTGAGGAGATTTGAAGTTCACAAACAAAAGGAGTTTTTAATTCAGTAAAATTTTAATTATTAATGAAAGAAGTAAGGAATAAGAAATTCTAAACGGGAAAACCAACCAAATTGCATTTTAAAATTCCAGGGGTTATCAACATTTTATTGTCGCAAAATTGGGATTTCCGGCAACAAGAAAACTGATATTTACGAATTTCAAGTAAAATAATAATTTTTTCTTGATAAATCCTAAAATGCACTATAATTATTTGTTTCTTAATGCAAGACATTAAAAAGCAACTATAAATTTTTGGATATCTGGCTTGCGTCTGCGCAACAACGTTGACATTTGTTTTGACAGTCAATTCGTGCATTTTACTCCCTGAAACTGTCGACGTCATGCAATCACAAAGACTGCATGAGAATGCCCGTTTAGAGACTGGTTCCAACACGAAAGAAGTTAACAGCACTGACAAAAATGTACAAAATATTCACCAGATCCATTTTGTGACACGTTCCCTTAAATTCTGGTTGTTAAAATGTTAAAAGAGGTTTTTTTTTGTTCATTTTCGGATTAGATTTAATGTAACTGCATCTCCACTGGAATCTGAAGGGTGACATCCTGTGGATTTGTTATTGTCTTTTTAGCTTATTGATTATCCGCATTTCTTGACACATTAATGTTATAAAGCTATATTTTGACAGTACGATGACGGGAGGAATTTTTGTCTCAATCAAAAAGCAATTGTCTGTTAGTTTGGCTGTCGCTTGTGCAGAAGGTCTGATAAAATGATTGTCATAATGGTTATTATTTGTGTTCGATCAATAATTAAATGTTTCACACTAATGCTGTAATGTTACAACCAGCTTTTCAGGCAGGTTTTTAAATTCTCGTTAATTTATATTTTAAAAACAAGGTTAATCATCATTTTGGCTTGTTTGACAATTGATTTAGATCAAGATTTAATTTTGATTTTTCAAAATAAAAAAGACGAATAGGGATTATACGTTGTTTCAACAATTCTTTGCCTTAAAGTTAAATTGTTGCTCCACACTATTACACTCTTTACATCTGAATAGAGAGGAAACATTATGACCAAATACATTACGGGATATACATGAGTTGAAAACCTGTTTTGTTTTTTCATCAATATATAAATTTAAAAATTGTGATTTTTAAAATGTATTAGCCATGTACATTTTTCATCGTGTTTCCTGTGTATCAAATATGTAGAAAACCGATTGAGGTCACGTGTAGATACTAAGATTCTAAAACCCTTTACAAATCAAATAAAGTATGAATGTTCTTGTTTTCCACTGTGTTAAATAATAACATTTCACAATAGTGCAGAATAACAGATAAATTGTTTTTTTTTTCAAAATACAAGTAACACAGAATGCACGTCAACATATATATCATGAATAATGTTGCATTTTAAAAGCATATCGATTTTTTCAAGAACAATAATTAAAATATTTGGTTACTGACTTCAATATGCAGCTTCCTTTATCTCTAGGTTTCTTAATACTCGTAAAAGGAACTTAGGTACCCGACGGGTAAACAGAAAGAGGAAACCCGTTTATTCTTTTTCTAATATAAACATCTTATATCAGTTTCATTTCGTCATGGAATCTGCTTTCAAAAATAATGGAGTTTCCCTGAAGATTTATATTTTAAGATATATCCTATATCATTTCTGCAAACATGAAAGAATTAATCATAAAGGTAATAGTTTTCCCTATATCATTATTTTTTATACATAGGTGTTCCATAACATAGTGCTTATTGAAAACGTAAAATTCAATATAATTGATTTGAACAAATAAAAACTAAGTACAAATTGGATATATACATGTATATATTAGCCTGAGTTCCAAGAGTAGTCTACACTGTAACTTCTTGTATAATATATATCGAGTTTTTATATCAATAGAAGTAAGTCCAGTGTAGAATAGCCTTGTAAGAGATCAAAAGTGCATAGTTCAAAGAGACAAGACAAAGGACAAGGTAGGATAAGGGCCATTTTTGGCCCCCTATTCAGTTGGTTTCATATTAACATCGGTTATAGTGAACACCACAACAGATGAAAAATATCATTTCATTTTGCAAACTCGAAGATATGGTTGCTAAGCAACGAATTAAACAAGGCACTGAAAAATCGACAAAGTTATTTTGCTGTATAAAAGTCACTGAAGTCATATTAAAATGCATATATATATTTCAATTTCTTTATTTGAGTCAAAATATATTAAACTAAAGGTGATGAGATTAAATAATTTGTATTTTTCCTTAGCAACAGTCAGTTTCCATAGCAATAATGCAACATTTTTAGAAAATTTGAGGTTAAATACACATTAGAATTCTTTACATCGATACTTATTATATATATTAAAATCATTTGTTACAACGTCACTGTATATATAATAAACTTAATGTGATGAGATTATATAAGTTGCATTTTACTTTAGCAACAGTCAGTTTCCCTAGCAACAATGCAACATTTTCAGAAATAAGGAGGTCGTGTACCTTTAAGAATGTCTTTAAGTGCTTAGTATATATATATTACAAGCATCTGTTTCAAAGTTAGTAAATATAGAATGACTATATATAATGAGATTATATAAGTTACATTTTTCAAAAGCAACAGTCCGTTTCCCTAGCAACAATGCACCATTTTCAGAAATTTGAAGATTATTTACACATAAGAATGCTAAGTATATTTGATTCTCCGTCAGTGAATATATAATTAACCAAAGTTGTGAGATAATATAAGTTGCATTTTTCCATAGCAACGGTCAGTTTACCAACATTTTCAAAAAAATTGGAGGTTATGTTAACATTAGAATGGCTTTAATATATTTAACTTAAATATTAGTAGCACATTTCTGTTAACAAAGCTATTTGTGTGCGAGTTTAACTGCTGGAGAATCTCCTTTATCATGCGAGACAACAAGACCGCTACGCAAACAAATCATTAATTAATCTAATTTAATAAAATATCCAAGTCTGTGATAGAGAAAGAGACATTTGTTATTTTACGCCGTCTTTTTGCACAGTTCCAAATTCATAAGTTCAAAATCAACGATAAGTCAACAGAAATGAGCTCCATAGTGCTTAAAGATTATAACTTAAACAGTTATTCTTTCAAAGATGATTTGGTAAAGTTTAGCGTGCTCGCCTCTTAGTCAATTTCGAAGAATAAATCTTGGTATGAAGTAGATTTTGTTGAGTATATTTTCTCGTTACTATTTCGCTGGGATATATTTTGCCAAGATGTTCACCGAACGCAGGATTATTAAATGACAAAACATCATCGAAATAGCAAAAAGTAAAAATTAAACGATCTGGCCAATTTTTTTTTGTTATTTTGGAGGAGTCTCTGAATGAAGTCTGCTTCATACAAGTACAAAAACAGGTGGGCTAGTATAGGGCGCACAATTTTTGCGTATTGGAATGCCAACAGTCTGTTAAAAAACTCGCCCACCACATACTACAAAACTGTTGTAGAAAGTCAAGCATTTTGATAATATCACTTTAATCGTATTTATGAGAACCAGTGGTGTGTTCTCTTACAAAATAATTCACGATTTATATCAGTTTGACAGAAAATGTCTCAATTTCTTTTTAAGACCCCAGCCGTAATAAGATTATGTTGTAGGTTATATTGCAGAACTAGATTAGTCTTAATTTTGGTCTTCTCTTGCTTCCTGTTGTAAAGTAAGGAATTAAATATAGGTGAATTCTGCACAACACATCTTGAGTAAGATGATCCACGGGACCGGGATACCTATTTAGAAACGACAGAATTAAAGCAGGGACATTGCTTGGATTTAATAGCATAAGGATTAATTGGTTCATACTTAATGAACTTGGAATCAGCATTGTAACCTTGATACAGCGAAGTACTCAATATTCTGTCAATGGACCTTGATATTCCAGATATCGGTAAAGAACACTTCCAAACCACCTTTGCGGTCAACTCGATTAAGCTGCACTTGATTTAAAGGTCATTAAACCATTCCCTATTTTTTAAGATGGTATTATTATAATATGACACTTGTCTTATAAGGCCAGTTTTACTTCTTCCCAAAGGTGGCCTCTTATTTGATAGTTCTATTCTCTTTGTTATGTACAGTTCTTGAATCGTCTGATACATTGGCAGTATATTGAGCGATTAATTTTCTAAAGCCTGCGAGAAAAATTGTTTTCTGAATAAAAGTAACAATGCTTGTGATTAACATAATCCCAATTGTTTGTATTTCTGAAGTCTAGATTCCACAAAATAAAAATCCGATCAGTTCTTAAATGTATATGTTTGACAGAATTGTCATTTGATTGTGAACAACTGTAGCTTTGTACATTCAATAACAAGAGATAAAGCCAAAATCCCGAAACAGTTGGGTTTTTCTTTGTTTTGAAGCAAATTATATATCTAAATTCTAACGCGCACTTGAACAGGCGAAGAAACTTTACAACAACTTTGTTAAAACTAATAGATTTTCTATTATTTTTCTTGAACATTAAAAATCAATATTTCAGAAGTAGTTTTGTGAAGAATATAGCTCATTTTATTGTTTCCGTACAATGTCGTATAAGGTACTGCTGAAAGAAAATTAAGCCAAAACTTGCGTCATTAGTGCTTATATAGGTTTAGTGAAAATGGTAATTATCATCAATTGGCATTAAGGACTGCGATGCATTAAACTGTCGTAAAGAGCTTTTCGATTGCAGCATCCTTCATAAAGCTTACTGTCAAGAGCGATTCCTCTACCCGGGCAACTTATCAGAAATGAAATATTTTTGAACAATTTTCCTATTATACGCTAATTTAAGGAATGAAATATTATTGACTGAACTACGATAACAATTAAGACTTATAGACACAGTTGCCAAAAAAGTGTATATCTTACTTGACATTCGAAATGAGAAAACTGGGATTTGCTTTGACAACATTTGACATTTGTGCAGTTTTGTGTTTTTAACAAGACTCATAACCTTGTATTTAGCATTTAATGTTGAATGAATATTTGATAAAAAAAGAAACCATTTGGCCATTTCACATTGTTGAATTCAACAGAAAATTGCTTAATACAGCGCGATAAACATCAAGTACAGGAAGTTACAATTGTGGCCATTCGTGAACCAGTATTTGAAAAAAAAAACTATTTTATTTAAACAGACTGTAAATGTCAAGCTTTCTTGATGACAAAGTCATTTACCGGTAACAAATTGAATTGACGCGACCCAGCGCAGTTTGACAATACAGCCAATACCAAACATTATCCGTTAACCTGCACAGGGATTCATCATGGGAAGTGAACTAACAGAAGTCCTACGGTTGAAGGATTTTAAGTAAGTTCTGAAAATTCCATTGCTTTGATGTTTTATTTCATTTGATGTTCTTCTGTTTTCTATTTCCGGACTTCATGGCGTGAACTTCCCGTGCTTTATTTGAATTTTATAATGGCTTTTCTTTAAATGTCGGGTAAAACGGAAATATGTAGAAAGATCGTTCCTATTCGGATTTAAAATCTTATTACAGCTAAGATGGAATCATATTAACGGAAATTCATTTAAGTATCTAAAATTGGTGCATGATGTACAAGTAACTTTTGTAAAAAGATTATTTATGATAATACACAAGTATAAGTATAATTGAATATAAAGAGTGCCATTCTTTGGTAATTTGAGCACAAAATGTTATGAACCAACAGCTTATGCCAAGCATTTATTTATTGTACAAATACCACTTTAAAGAAAGAATATGGAATATATTCCAGAAAGACATGATCCACATATAACATACGTTCATAAAAAAATAGTCACAAGCCAAATTTATATGGTTGTAAAGCGTTTTTCTGGATTAACCTTCATCGGGCACGATATGAGGCCAATATGAGAATATCAGGAAAACTTTTTTAATTTCTAGTTACATGTCTAGAGTAACTGAAACATACTGTTCCTGACGCAATGGATGCTGATAAGCCTAATATACATTGCTTGCTTTAGACCCTCGGCCTCTGAGTTTTACAGAAAACTCCATTTATAACTACTAGAATATCATTATTTTATCACCTGCTCGTCAATCTCTAGCCTCAAGCAGATTTACCTAAAAAGACAAGATTTTTTCTTAAGGTGTATTCTTCCCATTTTATTATTGTTGTTAGGTATTTTAACTCCTCTGATTTTATCTATTTCAAAGCATTATATTTAAGAACAGTGACCCAATTTATTGTTTTCGCTACATCTAATCACACGTATCATGCGCCTGTCTAAAAAAAGGATTCGAGGGAAGTGTTTTATATTTGTTTTTCACGTTATTTTCTGTTTTCAAATGTATAAAATTGAGACGAAATTGACTTCATTTGTCATATACAAAAGCTATTTGCGATCTAGTGTTTGTAGCAAGAAGTGGTATTCCACCCGTGTAGAGAGCTTTGTGACGACCTCTAGGTTCAACTGTTGTCTCTGTTTCATACGGAGATGGAGTATGGTCTCATTGATTTGTTTGTTTGTTTGATTTGGGTTTAACGCCACTTTCAACAATATTTAAGTCATATCGCGGCGGTCAGTTTTACTGGTGGAGGAAGCCGGAGTACC
>JAULBM010285367.1:0-26862 GCA_032357055.1 Geukensia granosissima
TGACACTTCGTTCCGGACGAAAGGCAATTTTCTCACGTGAATAAATATTGTTTTGATATTTCAAATATTAATACTTTAGCATTAACATGAAATTAGTAACGGAACATATGTCTCCCTTTTTATGACAACTTTTAACACATACCAGTCACCAAGTTTTTCGAGCTGGATAACTGTTATTTGGGATTACTGCGGCATGTTTGATGTATAGAAAAAGAATTACCTGGGACTAAAAAACACAGAGATATGTAACTCGGGTCAATATTTCACGAGCCTCGCCGTTCCATGTTACCTGTAAACGACTGGATTTTTTGAGCGATTTCTTTGTTGAAACATAGTCAACTTGTGCCGAAGTGTGAGAGAATTGTAAAAATAGAACATTTATGAAGTGCATATGTTTGTAAAGAGAAATGTTTGAGGGATGCATTGGTATAAATTTTATTAGGAAATTCTAACTTTAAATCAATATTTTTTACGATTAAAGTATAGGGTAAATTTCTCTTTTTGTTTAAAATACGACGAGATTTGAAATTTTTGGTATGTGAACTTCGGACAAGTTTGACATTAAGCTTTAAATAAATCATATTTAAAACTTGTAAATTAGAAAGAGTAAATTTCAGCGAATGCATTAGTATATTTTTTATTAAAATTTGAATATTTTATTTTCGTTTAAAGCAAGGAAATCATCGCACTTTTTCTGTTATATATACAAACAATCAATTTTCCTAAACGGGATCTAACTTTCTCCTTTGATTAAATGCCTCTTTAATTTATAATCACGTGAAAGATCATACATATAACAATGTCTACAACTTGATATACATTTTATTAGATTATTTTAATGTTAACGAATTCAATTAACAGTGTAAAATGCGGCAATTTTATTGATTTCCATGTATGAACTCACCGATAATTGCCACCTAATTATCGATTGATTAACAAGCTAATTCACTAAAAACATACCTACTTTTGTTTAAATCAAATTAGTAAATTTATATTTGATTTGAATATTAAATGAGTAATATTTTTCTAATCTACAGACTTTCCACTTTAATAGGGTATTTTTATTTTTTTTCTGTTATTCCAAAGTTATTGCCGAAAACTACAGCTACATGCCCGTAGCCAGAAATTTTCAAGTGGGGGGGGGGGAGGTTACGTCGTTACGTCGACTCGCGGAGCGACCTTCACGGCTGCGGTCTCGGATATTTGGTGCAAATCCTGCAATCTAACCATCCTGGCACTGTTTTTGCATTGCTGAAAGTCTTTTTTAGACTTTATTAGTTAGACTTCAATCTGAATTGCGAGTTTAATAGTGCTTATTGGTTTTCAAGGGGGGGGGGGGGGTTCGTCCGAAGCCCTCGAACCCCCCTGGCAACTGGTATGCTACGGCGTAGCTCGATTACGTTATACTATATTACTTATCCCTGTGCCTTTTTAATCCCAGCACAAATCCGCATTTTTTCTGTAAAATCCTATACAATAGAAATTGTTATCAACACTCAAGAACATTCTTACTTGTCAACGAAACCTGCCATGTTATAAAAATAAGCATTGAATAATTATATTTGCACACAGCAATAATCCTTTAGATAAGATTATTCGATTGCTGATGCCGTAATGCTTGCGGGAAGCACACGCGCAATGCACGCGCCAATGATTATATCAGTTTAGTTTGCTTATCAATATGTAATGGACATCTTCGTCACGTGATCAAACTCTCAAATGAATGGAATTCCTTTAAGCAAGGTGCGTTATATACATACAGAAATGAAGAAAAGCTGAAAATGAAGAATGATGGATGTGCTTCTAATTAAAGTCTGTTATTAATTATTACGAATTGTTCATTAATAATTTACCCAATTGTGAAATAAAGTAATCTACGAAAATTTTCCGTCGCCTTCATCGATTTGACTACAAGTGGTAATTGCAATCACAGGTGATTCCGATAGGCCTTTATGGGAGAATCAATGAAACACAGAATAAAGCTTCTTGAGGACGGTTGCCACAAGATGTCACATCATGGATTTTAATTTAATGGAGAATTTTTATTTCAAACCTCATATTCCGTGAAAAATTTACAAAGTAATATGTTTACATGCAATGTAGATTTTTTTCAAGTGGAGTTATAAAAAGGTGGATTTTATTATAGAATGCATGAATAATTATTGAAAAAGTGTGTTTTTTCCTTTCTAGTGACGTAAGATCATTTGAATTTTATTTCTGAAACCAGTATGCAAAGTAATGTCTGATGAAAAACAACCGGACAATGGAACAGCGATGGATGACACGACGACGGAACAAGAAGTTCAAGAGAACGCGGAAAAGAAGTCTAAATCGCCGTCAAATTCTCAAGAATCACAAAATTCTGATTCTGAAAATGAAGATGAGCAAGAGCTTCCCTTCCCGGGATTTACAGCCAAAGCTCTGTGTATGACACAAGACCATAGACTGAGATTTTGGTGTCTCAAGACCATTACTCATCCATATCCTTTTTTAAAATAAAATTTTATATTTTTTAAAGATGTTTGACAGGTAAGTGCATATATTATTATAATTTAAAAGGTAAAAAATGCACAAATCGTATAAAATGTTGTGTGGTGTTTATTGGATCCGTAAATGTGTGCCCCTGTGCTTAAGTTTTGTTCAGAATTGACAATGAAACGGACCTGGAACATTTGAAATTTCCCACAAATTTGTTTCCATTTTGAGAAAAAATAGACAAAAAATTAAATTCGCATTTAAATTAAAATTAAAGCTAGATTCTGTCAATTTTGTCACTATTAGATAATTAGGAAATTTCTCCCTCAATGTTGTCTTTTGTTTACGAACTGAACAGAGCGAAATCTATACTTATGATTTACCTATCATTTTGAGCCAACTTTAAATATCATTGCCTTAAATTTGTAAAGGAGTCTTTGGTTGGAAGCATATACTACTTTTAAAAAGAAAGACGCGATTTTATTTTGCTTAACACATACACTCCATTCAAAAAGTTGTTTTGATCTTTTTGTTTTTTGCAAGTTTAACAACTGTGAAATTAGAAACAAAAACGGTAAAAGGCCTTTATCGGAAGTAAGTGAATTTTTACGACAGGAAACAAAGCCAGTCGGTACATATGGTATTAATGCCAGTACAGTGTTATTAATTAAGCAGCAATGATTGTAATAATTAGAGAAAGACAGGTGCGTAGTTTGAAGGTGCTCTACAACCGTAAGAGGAAGGAAGTGATGAAGAGGTTCGAATCTATAAGAAAATACGAAAAAGGCTGGTTTCCTTCGACATTAAGGGTAGGGCCTATACGCGGGATTTTCTGAACCGGAAACATTGGACAAAAAACACCTTTTGATCCCAGCCTTTATATAGCCTAGTATGTAAAAGTATTTTAAATAAGTAAAACCAGAGACAAATAAAAAAACCAACATATATTTATGTTTCTGATAAAACTTCTTAAATGCACACAACCCATGAAAGTCGGTTGGGATGCACAAACGCTGGACTAAACATACAAAAGGACGCAGCTTAACAACGCATTACCAGATGAAAATGAAGCCGAAATGTGTTGTCGCAGCAGGTGAAATGCTAGTGGATTTTGTAATCTTGCTGATGAGTAGATAAAAATCAATATGTAGTGGAAATTGATCGTGTTAATAACTATTGCAATATCATTAATATCATGTGAAAAGTATCTGAGATTACCATTATTGTAGTCTTAGGCTTCAATAATTTATGTTCTTGTTTACAATTCATATTGAAGAAAAGCTGAAATATCAGTTATACAAGATTTTTTTGTGTAAAATATGTACTTTGTATGATATGTTGCATTCCCCTGAACCGACAGATGCCCACAGGAAACTTTGGAAGCATGCCTTTGGTATTTCACCACAATTGAAAAACATTTTCAATATATAACATGACATTAAGGTCCATGAATTTTTGAGTCCTTGATTGAACACCTTTATTCCTCCCCTTTCCATTACCAAATGCTAACCTGGTATGTTTTTATGAGATTTGAAAAAAATAGTGAAAAATGTCATAAGGCCAAAGAAAATTGATTGTTGGTTTCCCCTAACATAAAAAAATTTTGAAGACCAGGCAGGCAGGGATTTTTTTTTTTGGTTGGTGGTGGTTTTAGTTTGATCAATAATCCCTCTAGTGGTGCTCCTGACAGAGGAGGAATATACAAAGAGGAGGAGGAGGGAAAGATATACGACCTTTCCACATATACCAACTCTGCTGATATAAATAAAAAAAAATTCATATTTCCAGTGTGGAAATATCAACCGCTGGAGTTTTTTTTTATATTTTTTTTCAATTCTTTAAAAAAAATTGTGTGACCCGGCAGTAAAAATGGGACCCAGTCGGGTTAGGGGAAACCAACAATCAATTTTTTTTGGCCTAAAATTTTATCCAAATGTGGGAAAATTATTCAGGACACATGTACTTGCCTATAATCCCATTCAAATGGGATCCCAAGTACAAGTAAATGTTCATATCACTAAATTTCAAAGTTTGACTTTCTAGTTCTAGAAGTCGACAGTTGTCAACATATATTTGTTCCCGATAACAGAAGTTCCAATGGAACTTTTATTATATATTATTTCATTATACTTTTTCCGGTAGGATCATGTATTATATCATGTTCATTCAGTGAGGAACAAATATTACAATAAAAGTTCCAGAGGAACTAATATTATATAATATTATATCATATTTCTTCATTTGGAACTTTTGTTATGGAGGAACCAAAGTATTACTACATAGTCAAAATCTTTTACAATGGGAATGTAAAAATTGACCTTTAAAATCAAGTGGCCGCTTAAAAGAGGTGACAGCAAAGGCAAGTTTGACTCTATTATCAAATTAAAAATTTAATTTTAGTTACTTTAGTAACTGTTCCCAACATAATTTTTAAACAACTGAATATACTTGTAAAAAGGAGGAATGTAGCTAAAATTTATTCACAGCTTCAAGTTGACAGTTGGAATTTGAAGTTTTGAAGTATTGTATTTATAGATATTATAAAATATATTTATTTATAGTTTAAAATATTATGGCAAACCCCCCTCTCTCTCCCAAAGAAGACATCCCAATTTCTGAACATATATTATCCAATTCCTTTTAGACAATCCTCCATAAATCGATTTCAACATTTTATTCTGTGTGAAAAATCGTTTTCCCTATTACAAAATCTGATCTCAGTAACAACTACTTTATTTTAAATATTTATACAAGTGTAAACTGTAATATTCTTTTGGGATGAGAGTTTTACAGAGTAGCGATGTATTTGACAGAGAAACAATATTGAACGGGAAAATTGTATAGATCAGGTGAAGATTTCAGAAAAGTATATTTGTAACCAATCCTCCAGAGGTTATTTTCCATTAGAATCGGTATTTTGAGAAGATATATATGATTTCATAGCAGGAAATGATTTATTTTCAGATAATGTTGAATTCTTTATTCATTAAATAATTAATGGTTTATAAGGTTAGGATAGTAGGTATTCTCCTGTCCGAGTAAAACTTAATATTCTTGCATGATTTGTAACAAGTATTGTAAATTAATTTGATTTGTTTGCCAGTTAATAGAAATGATTCAAACTGATCATCCAGAAAACAAAATATTCTGAAATTCTGTTTTATAAATTTAAAGAAAGGTTATTCGTTGAGTTGAAGAAATTTGGTGGTACAATTTCAAGGCTTAATCTATACAAATCTTTGGGCAACTCAAAGGATGGATTTGGTATTATAGGATTTACTAGGTTCAGAAATTCTATCTGAAATAAAGTTTTACAATATGAGGATAGTACAGGGTTATTTTTGTGCAGCATTTTTGTAGTCTCAAATTATTTTCGAAATTGACCAAAATGTGACATGCAAGACAAATTCTTATTTTTTGCTCAAATAACATTTTATTCCTCATGCGTCCCTGTCTGGTACACCCAGTACCACACTCCAATATGGCCAGAAATTTTGCTGTCAAATATTGAAGTATAGATAAAAGAATACATAACAGACACAATTTTGCAAGATATCCTTCTTGCATCATATAACAGCTACAGTATTGCAAAAAATTCAGTCTGGTCTACTTTGAGAGAAACTTTTGCTCTAGAAGACTTGGGCTGCATGCAGTGATCAAAACTGGTTTTTGTTTAGAAATTTCTTATCTATAAAAATAACTCATTATCACAAAACTTCTTTGGTCTCAAGGTGCTGCAAATGATTTCTAAATACTAAAGTATTTTGAAAAATGGAAGAAAACAGCAGCTAATATAAAAACATTCTTTTTATTTCTGACGTTTGATTGCAAAATTTGCAAGTTCAAGGGATGCTTCAAGAAAAATATCACACAGTTGTTCAAAAAGGGTTTGTGCTGTTTTGAATCTATTTGACATTAGATTTTTTAAGGGCCAAAATGCAGCCTGAATGAATCTACTCCATTGAATAGATTCACAGGTTGAGATGGGGATCTCGTTTAAATGGGGAAACAGATTTGGGTACTGTGTTGAATCCTGTATTGTCCTAATGGCTAGGCCAGTTGGCTTCAAAAGGCATTTCAAAAAAGATGGCATTCAATTTCTTGTACATAACAACCTGAAATTAAGAGAAAAATTAATACTGTATACATTTATACATGTTTCATTCGATTTACTTATTCAAATTTAATTATCACCTCCCCATAACTAATTTATGTTTAGCAGACAAAATGTCAATTAATTACATAAATATGAACATAATAATCAACAGGGATCCTTTTGTAACCTTTGTAACCTTTATTTGTTGATCAATATCTTATATAATTAACATTCAAGCACCTGCCCTAGTTCTTCTTTTGTTGTGACTGGTCCTATTGAGCTAGAACATCTTGTGGAACCAGTATACATGTACATCATGTGTCTCAGTTTTCTCTTTGTATAACATAAAAGATGGTCAATAACTTTTTTGCCATGATTATATTTGAACTGTTCAGGGGTTTTAATAAACACAAAATTTATGGTTGTCAATTTACAAACTGGGTTTTCCAAGTTTACTTTTTTCAGCATTCCATTTGGGTTCTTCAGTCACACAGCATTAGTCCTTTTTTAGTCAATATTTGTACTGAAAGGTTTATTGACAGTCTATTGATTGAAGACATGTTATTAAACTGTAAAAATAGTAGCTGGAGGTATTTTATTAAGTTTAGTAATTTTCAGTTTCTCCTGGGGTATTTTATCAGAAGAATACCAGAAAATGTTGTAACATTTTAGAAAGCTTAAAGTCAAGTTGGTTTAAGGCGCAGATCCAGGATTTTGGAATTGGGAATTGAGGCCTAACAAACAAATATTTTGATGAGTTCACTATTCATGTAAAGGAAAGCAATTCGTAACTTTGTTTCTTTTTTGTTTTAGGGGAGATGAGGTTGGGGTGGGGTGGGAATGGGGAAGTACATATGCTGGATATTAAATTTGGAATTTTGGATAAACAGCAAGGTTTTAATATTGTTTTGTTGAGGCACTTAAAGTATCAATTCATTCAATTTGGTATCCAAAAACATAAGATCCATAAATATTGTTTTCAGGTCTAAGATTTTTTTTCTTCAAAAGTTTATAAAAATGTATAAAAAAGAATGAAAGATTGGAATACAGCTAAGTTTGCAAGAAAAAAATGAAAAAGAACTGAAATTTAAGAATTTCATTCTGATGTGATAACTATATGCCAAATTCTGAATAAACTAAATATCTAAACATCTATTAAGCTTATTCTGTGAAGATTTTATCAAAATTAGTATTGGCCTCACATGAGTTTAGTTATAATACTTACATGTATAATGTAACATAAGATTAAGCAACAGATTAAAGTAACAGGATACAGCTAATACCTTCAAGGCTAAAAGCACAAAACAAATTGTCAATTCTTTTCCTGTTTTGAGAATTTCCTTTTAAATGCTGAAATTGGAAGATATAATGTTCTACTTTGTAACATTTAAAGGCATTGTATCTGGGCTTTAAAAAAGTAATTTCCTTTTAGGGGCAAAAAAAAAGCCTTACATTACCTTGAACCTTAAGGTGAATTCAGTAGGTTTGGAAATGTTGATGTGCCCTGCGCACAATGTGTAATAGAATTTGGTAAAACTCTTCTTTGAATTAATGTTCCCATTCATCATAATTTATCACAAATAAGGGCAAAAAATTTCATAATTTGACCTTTTTGATACAAATTCACACAAAATTATTTCATAATAGGGAAAATTTCATAATGGTTATACAATTTTCTGATGATGTCATTTATTTAAAACAGTAGACTTCAGAATAAAATTGGTTGTCAATTTCCACGCTAATTTCATTCATCAAGTCTTCCCTAGACTCCACAATGACATATAATGGAGTGTAAATAAGATTGTTCCAAGCTTAAGTATGCATATTGGATTAACGGTCACTACCGAGACTGGTTATAGATGTAGAGTTTATAATGATTCCAAATCATTATTGACGTACCGTAGATAACATTGAAGAGCTTAAAGTTCAGAGCCAGTTTATAATATAGAGCCTATTTGTTCTGAGATTTTCAGTGGTGGGATAGGAGGGGGTAGGTGAAAGGGAACAGTATTGTGGATGTACACCAAGGCTTATTATTGGCAACAAAAATTAGAAGAAATGAGTCTTGTTCAATTAAAAAGATGCAATAAACATTTATATAAAACAATATTTTAATATCAGAATCATGTTTTTCATACCCCCACTACAACCCCCCCCAATCAGGGACGTATATTTAGATCTGTTATATACATCCCTGTCCCAATTAAAAAAAAATCAAAATACAATGTTACAAATTTTATCACATGTGAAGGGTCTTGACCAGTTGCATCCATGAATTTTATCTGCTTTTGTAAACTTAAGTTTCATAGCTGAATGTGTATTGGAAAAAAACTGAAAAGGGTGCTCAAATACCGGGTAATCAATCATAATAGATTTTAAAAAAATTTTATATGGAGTATGAATTTTATGAATCATATATTAAAGTGTTAGGTTCATCAGCAAATAAGGGGAAGTTGAGTGAGAGTCTAGGTTGGTAAAGGACAGGTCACCGCAGCTACTTTATATTTTTATTACTTTTAAAATAGGGGCCTGGGTGGTCAAGTGGTCTAGGTAGTTGATTTAAACTTACCAGTACAGATCACTGAAACCTATCACTAATACAGCGTGAGTTCGCGCCTGGGTTTGTACCATACAAAAACGGGTTGCGTTTAACTTGCATCGCACGTGATTAGGTTTGTCAGTTACCTGCCCAGGGTCGGTGGTTCTCTCCGGGTACTTCGGCTTCCTCCACCAGTAAAACTGACTGCCGTGAAATGACTGAAATATTGTTGAAAGTGGCGTTAAACCCCATTCAAACAAAACAAACAAACTTTTAAAATAGGGAAGGGAGGTAATTCATACATATTGTATAATGTACATTGTTTTTTATAACCAAGTTAAGGTTCTACTTTCAAGTTTGAACTCTTCAGTTGACTCCAAAACTATCTGAAAATGTTGGGACTGCTGCACATATTTACTGTAAATGCAGAAATTATTGCAATGTTTTTATCATTGCAAATAATGCGATAGGATTGTAATTGCAATAATAAGAACTCCATTCAAAACTTTCTAGTTATGTTGTGTTAACCTTTTGAAAATCTGCAGAAAAAAAAATAAATAAAAACCGACATAATCATCTCCATTGGAAGATTCACAATAATAAATGCATGCAATAATTTCTGAATTTACATTATCTAAAAAGTAGACCCTTTACCAAAATAATTTCAAATCCTCACAAATAAAAGAAAAATTCTAAAAAATATCAGCTCTACATCTAGATTAGCCTTGCTTCCTTATAAGTAAATTTCAAAATTCAAAGGCCTAACTTTGTACCACACAAAAAAGTTTGTGATCAACTCGCATCCCACATTCCTGGGTTTGTCAGACACCTGCCAAAGGTCAGTGATTCTCCCAAGGTACTCTGTTTTCCTCAACAGTAAAACTGATCGCTGCAATATGACTGAAATATTGTTATAAGTGGCATTAAACCCCAATCGAACAAACAAAACAAAGTTCAAAGCCTCCTTTGATATATTAGTTTGTTTCCATTCATAGAAAATATTCTTTCGGTATTAAAGAATGACCTTAGCTTGACATCTCTCTCCAGTGTTAAACTGCTTTACATTCATGTGACAAAGTCTGTAAAATCTGGAGACTTGAGAAAATTCTTCAATTTGTAAACATTGGTTTCCATAGGATTAGAATACATGTACATATAATTCGGTACAGCAATGTAATGGTTCAAATTAAATTCCACGATCAATAGAATTTGTGTAATGTAGATAAATAACGTATTGATTTTGAGGCGGCAAAATCAGATTTTTTTTTTTGGGATGATGACTTTGTCAAGTACACACTTATCATTATTGGACGAGATTTTGCGTTTATTAAGTGACAGTTATTCCCAATAATGAGTACTGATGAGACAATATTACGTAAATATAGAAGAGTCTTCATATGATGTTAACTTTGACTGAAACAAGTTAGCAGACAACAAGTGATTCATGTTTTATAATTGGTGTCATCATCCTCGAGACCGATTTTTTTTATTACCATGTTTCATCTTGAATTATGAATTATTGAACCGTTTTCAGATAATCTTGGAGTCAGAGAATGGAATAAAATTTTAGATTTTTTAGACACCTAAGCATCCTAAATGTAAACAGTTTTAAAGGTTGTTTGTCTAAGCTGATTTTGAACTTAGTACATGTATACATTGTAAAGTTTTGCTCAGAATTTTTTAAAACAGAGATTTTACAAATTACAGTGAAAAATCGGTATTTCATGTAGAACCGTTAAAATTGTCAGACACTATGATATCATTTATTACATTTTTATTGCATAAGAACGTCTACAGTTTCTCAGAAGAGCTGTATCATATGTAAATAATGACACAATTGCCATATGTAGACTGATTTCTTGCATAAATTCCGTATGATATGGTAATCTAACTTCTCTAAGATTTGTCATCATGACAAGGGTTCACTGTTCTTTATGGCACTGCATAGATTTCATATTTTCGTTGTTCCATAAAAAAATCATGGAAGATAAATTCATTGCATCAATGTTATCTACATTTCTGATTGACACGAGTACAAATGTCGACCAATCATGTGATGAATGATTGGCTTGTGTGGTTTAAAATCAGCCGTATTCACGTCCAAAGACTAATCTCCCAGTACATAATTAATGTCACTTTGATGAGCAAACCATGGCTTGTGTATGCAAAGATTTAATCACATTTATATGCAAATGAGCAACCTTTAAAATTAGTGGGAAATTGAGACTGTATTGACTGAGACAATTGACGAGAAAACATAAGCTACAAATTACGGGATAGACACTCAATATTTTTCTGTATTTTTAAAGGTCAGCTTCATTAAAAGAGTCCTGGTACTTATTGGCAAGACCAAAATTAATATATTTTTTGTTTTCCCTAACACAACCCTTCAAAGCCAGGTATGATTAATTAAGTTGGTAGGTAGAAAAAAAATTCATTTCAATTTATTTTCTAAATTTCCTTATTTTTGGCCTTATCATCATGGATCTTCTTGTTTATAAGATATATCCTTTCTATGTTTCTTCCATAGCCTAGGCATAAACACTGTAAACTCAAGATCCATTTGGAGACCAGAGATTTTCTTTGCCTACTAATACCCAGTTTTCATTTCATCATTTCATAAAATAAACTTCAAAAAGCTGTTGGAGAAAATAGTTAAAAATCTAGATTTTTTATTAAAAAAAACCTTTTATCAAAAAAAATGAAAAATCATGAGAAATTCGTATTCCTGCCAAATTTTCAAATGCTTATATCTCAAAAATTAGCTTGCCAACCTATTATTAGTTTATGCTTATTGTGTTTTAATAAAAACATACAAGAAAACTATCATAATTATTGAAAGTTAAATTGTTGGGCAATGAGAAGAAGTCATTTTAAGATGAATAAAAGCCAGTCAGTTCAATGGTACTTTAGCAAAACCACTTTTATTGTTTATCTTTTGTACCAAATGGCTGTAAGCTAAGCATGTAACATCTGCTTAAATGCCAGGTGGAACAGTTTTTTTTCAGGAAGTTGTCTGCCATTGTTTATTTACTAAATATTGATCACATTCTGGTGTTGTTTATTTACTAAATATTGATCATATTCTATTGTTGTATCATTAAGTTAGCACGGAAATTCCCCACCCGCACAAAATTCAGACTTTTTTCCCCAGATGTATATTGTGGTCTTTTGTCCTGCCATACATGGCAACACTAAAGAAAACTGTATGGACAGCTCTGAGAGACAAAACAAGGGTACTCTGGCTTGCTGGATATATCTGTCACTGGTTGTCTAGATAAAGTGTAAAAATTGGTATGGAAGTTCAACCCAAACTCCTACCCAATTTGTCCTTCCCTCTCATTCATGCATGAGTGATCATATCAGGTTTTGGCTAAAATTTAGTTCACCATGATCCAATTGTTTAACACCCTAATATTTGGTATGCATTTGCATCTCAGTTAGTATAGCCCAAGCCCCTACCTATTACATGTGTCTGCCATCTCAAACAGACTGCAGAAGCAGGCAAGACATACAGTCTCTACATTTTAGAAGGTATCATTCAAAATGGGGCTAATTTTAGCATGAGCACTTTTTAAGCTAAAAATGTTATTGTGCTATTATCTTGATGCTGTGTTCCCAAGACACTTTTTTAATTAATAGTAAAAATTTGTTGTTTTTTAGAAGTTTGATTTGATGCTCATTCTTATTCATTAGAAAAAAGGCATTCCATATTTCTCGAATGAAGCGGCCAGAGTGCTTATAAAATTAAACCACAGGGGCTTATTAGAATTTGCAAAATTTAAAATTCTTTCAAGTCTGGTTCAAAGTATTTTTTTGTTTCCGCAGTTTAGAATTGCAAGAAGTTTGTTCCCTTTTTAAATGTTTCTTGACAGTAATTTTTTATTTTTTTAAAAAGAATTTTCTCTCCTTCGATCTTGCAATTCCAAGATTTTGCAGGGGCACTTAAGGAGAGCTAGCAAAATTAAGGTGACTGATGCTTATATAGCAGTATATATAGCTTCATGATGAGGCATACAGTACACAAAAGAATTTGTTCTGGAAATCATTGGTTCTGAGCTCTTATAAGTTTCTTGAAATGTACTAAAAACAAATGGCAAAAGACAGCAATTTTCTACAATCTGACAATTTAGTTTACACCTGAAATACATTGATATGCATTTTAAGCATAGTACAATCCATGTCATATTTTTCCAATTAACATACTTTGAATATGCACTGTGATGCAATACCTGACAAATGTACTTTAGGACTATAAGTGCAAAAACGATGGCGCTTCTCATGCAAGCACATTTTTGGACATGTTCTACACCACAGTAATTGAAGTAAAATTGACCTGTTTAATTGCAAAATAATTAAGATGTAATTGCATTTGTCTTGCTAACCAATTTCTGTGGTCTGTCTGGGAATCTTTTTGAGTCAGAGATTTATCAGTTTTATACAAGTGCATGTGCCCCTAGGTAATGCTGATTAGCTTATCGCATTCTCATATTGTTACTGTGGCAAAGAAGTTCAATCATTTGTGGTTGCTATTTGGTTTGGCAGATGGCATTTAAACTTGTTCTGTGGTTTATGTTACACTGTAAAATGATTTTGAAGTTTAAAAACAATATAATTTTTGGGGGGTGGGGTGGGGTGGGGAGGGGGGGATGAGGGAGTTGGGAAAAAGGCTATTCTGGAAAAACAAAAAAAATATGGGTATTTTAAGTACATTTTGGTCCAGATTCCATCCCCTTTTCCTCATAAGCCCCCCTCCCTTTTTGGAAAGTATGGATTAGCCACTGAAAAATTTGAGTTGTTTTAATAAGTTTGTATAGAAAAGTCTAAAAAACTTCATATATTTTACAATATACTATACATATTTTGTTAAAAAAAATTCAAACATTGAGTTAGGGTAAACTATTTTTGAGAAAACATTCCTTTTCCCAAATAACATAATATTATAATATATAATAATATAATTTAATAATTTGAAACTTGCTTTGTTAAAAGATAATAAAAAAGAAGACATAATTAAAAAATGATTAGGACTTAGAAATGAGTGTTTATATAATGCTTGTAATTTTGTACAAGTATTGAACTCTTTTCTGTACTTGAGTAATAGCATAATATTATTCAAGAAATTATGGATTAAAAGTAACTATCCAGTATGAACTTTGATGATCAGAGCAATTTTTTAAATCATTACCCATTGACTTTGGACTAATGACATATACATGTAACTGCATTGGTTAATTTCTTGAACCAGTGAACCAAGGAATTGATATATTCAAAATCACAAATTGAGACATGTGATCGGCTCCACTAATTTACATCCATAATTCAACTTTTATAATTATGCCATTCATTTGAATATGAGCACTTCTGCACTGTGGCAGAGTCTGAAAGTGACTTGTATGAAATTCCGGTATCAGTTCATTAGTTCTAAGAGTCATTGGCCTGACAGTCAGGGTTAATGTTAGGGTTCTGTCCAGAGTAGAATACCAATGAGAGAGATCAAAAGTGTATAGTCCAAAGAGACAAGACAAATTCGAAACACTTGAAAGATAAAACGAAAACAAAAAGAACAAAGGCTTGGAATCCATGAACATTTACAAAACAGGACTGGGATCAAGTGCTCTTGAAGGGTAAGCATCCCCTGTCTTGGGTGCAACATTCAAGAATCCTTACACTCTACTTCAGACCAATGCACTGAAAGCTAAATTCCGATACTAACCATTGATTATGCGACCTTAGATGTAGAACTGTTAATGCAAGTCCAAAATTTTAACATATTTTTAACACCATATTCTAAAATTGATAAGCGAGCGAGGCGAGCTCTTTATGGTAGAAATGTGGCAAATGAATGATTGCATCACACTATGATGATGCCAAAAAGCATACGTCAACATGGCGTAATCTTGCGAGATTACAAACAAAATCAACAACGTTGCCTGAATGGAAAAGACCCAGATGCGGAGGGCACAATTTCTACTTCTTTGTTCACCTTCCTCATATTAGATATGTTTGGTCAGTGATGATTATAGGACATCAATGTATCAGTAAAATTTTGATCACTGAGATACATTTATTTTAATATAAAATGATACTTGATTAAAATGTTTTGATGATTTTTACTGAGTTATTTCCCCTAGATGTTGGGTACCCCCTTAAAATCAAGGTCAAAAATTGAATAAGTTAGACAAAATATTATCTTAAGTATAAAGTCTTCAGTAAACTTGTGCAAATATCCAGCTGATTTTTAGTTAATTTTTGAAGATTTGT
Organism: Geukensia granosissima; assembly: GCA_032357055.1. Lineage (NCBI taxonomy): Eukaryota > Metazoa > Mollusca > Bivalvia > Mytilida > Mytilidae > Geukensia > Geukensia granosissima. The sequence continues at coordinate 15,375 of JAULBM010285367.1, forward strand.
GCACATTTATTGTAAATTTATCTCGGAAATTGTAGATTTTTGTTTGATATCAACAGAATTTCAATTTATTTATCCAGACCTGATTTTTTTCCGCTTTAAAGCGGAATTCCGCTTTTTAAAACTGGGGTTTTCCTGTATTGCATCCTATATTACACATAGAATTGAGCTTCTGGTAACCCTTTTCTGCTTTATTTCTACGTTGGCAAAATCAGGTCTGATTTATCAATAATGAAAAATAAAATCAAAACATTGATTCTCATTCTTGCTTGTACCTTATAATTTTACTTGCATAATTGCTTGTTTAATAACAAAACATTAATTTGAATATTGTAAGTGAACATAGAACAACCATCTAAACTTTATTTTTGGACTATTGGTTGATTATGTTAAATAGAATCCTTTGAAAGAAAAAAAGGGAAAAATGTGTAAGAACAAAAATCATGAAGAATTAATATGAAAATGTAATGATATGGGGCTAATGTCAGAGAGACTGCACTCCACTCACAAGAAAACATAAGGAATTTACAATTCTACAGGTATCCAACATCGGTGGAATACAACTCTATGTACAAAGCCTCAAACCGACACAAATGAAAAGCGTGTACCGGTATACATTAAATAATACTGATCCTACCTGAATAATTTTTAAAATGTACATGAAACATAACATACAACACAAAGACAAAAGTATGACTACAATTCCTGACTTGGGACAGGCACATAAAAGCAGAAAAATAATAAGGAAAAAATTTGAACAATAGATCAAATATATCTTACATTGTTCTCCCCAATTACACGAAGATGCACACAATTTTACTGATTCTGACATTTTATGGTTATAACAGTGCAGTGAATGGCATCTTTCATATGTCGGCTTGCATAACATAAAAGATATAACTATCTTTGTTATTAGTTATTTACAATCGGTATACCAATAATATATCAATCGTTTATCAATAAAAATATGATAAAGGCAAAACTGTTCCATTTAGTTAATGTCAGGCATCTATGGGCAGGGAGGGTATTTGAGAATCTAATTACAACAAAAACATATAAGATTACAGGAGTGTTTAATAAAATAGAGGAAAGCAATTGGAAAGTAATTTGGATGGGATTTTACTGTTGTCAGTAATGTATTGTATCTAATATTGGTGGACTGCCGCTGATTTTATAAGCTTATTTTGAGATATAAACAGTGAGATTTTCTCCGACATAGCAATAGAGACTAATGATTTTTATTTCCCCGGGTTTGAAAAAAATTCATTTAAAGTCACATATTTGAAGTTCTTTGGAGATGATTTTTTTTCTAAATTCTTATAGAAGCAGGCAAAATATGCTAAAAATCTTGAAAATTATATGGAAATACAAAAATTTTGTTGGGTTAATGCAATTGAATGTTAAAAAAAGTACGGAATCTGTCCCTGGCCTCCCTGCCACCTCACTTGAAATGTCAGGATAGTCTATTATGAAGTGTTTTTTGTTATTTTAAAAAGTTAGAAGCCAGCAAATATTGTTGCCTATTGCCATTATTTTTCTGGTTATTTCATTTAGGATAAAATCTTAAGATGCCAGGATTTTGAGGGATTTTTTGTCAGCTGGTAGGGCCTAAGTGGCCCCCAGACCCTCAGCCTGTAAATTCTTTTCAGCCCACACCAATAAAATATCCTATTCAAATACAAAATGAAAACTGATATTTCAATCTGACTTCTTCTGACTGGTATGATGTGATGTCTTTTTCCCTGTCCTGTAATATGCCATGCTTATATACTTTGAAAAATTTAGGGCAAATATTGTAGATTTGCCAGTACTCCTAAAGGGCATCTCGTACATTAGCAATATTATCCATATATAATTGTCTTGTCCTCATTGCATGGGTGAAAACTTTCAAGCAATATCATTTTGATGATGTATTGGTCATACCTCTAATGTTTTGATTGTTATAAACAAAAAATGCAAACCAGCTCATTTGGAAACTCCCTCATCATGCAACAAAAGACATCTGTACATTTTTCTGCAGTGTTATATAATAGTCGTCTTTGATCTATACCAAGATCATGATCATGACAGCATAAAAGACAAACTGCATCATATATAAAGAGTGCATTGTGGGATATGTCATGTGACTTATTTTGACTAAAGGATTGACACAATGTTTATTGGATGTTTCTCAATTTGTCATTTGTTTTTGTTAGCATAATTTTGCAAAGGTGTTCCGCAACACGACAAAATAAAAAGCCAATATCAAAGTAGTAGATGAATTGTAGATATGGTCATTTGTTTATAAAAACAACATGTTGTATTGATAATTTTGCAAATACATAGACAATGCATGTGTAAGATGTGCAAAATTTGCACTGCAAAAACATTTTTTTCTGGATCACCAGACAAATATACTAAACCAAAATAAAAGTTATATAATGTGATTTTGTTGGAACATATTAATAAATTGGGATAGGAAATTATAAAAAAAGGAGATGTGGCATGATTGTCCCCGAGACAGACATCCACCAATAACAATTGAAATAAAACTTTTACAGGTCCAATCACGGTTTTCAATAATAAACCAGAGTCCATACCAAAGCGGAAGCTGTAAAAGGCCTCCAAAATACAAAATGTGAATCTATTCAAAAAACAACATGTCAAATTAGTACAAAAGGATGCACATATAAAGATAACAACCTAATAAAATCTGCCCTTATCTAAAAGGTTATGCATTTCCTTATCTCAACATCTCGGTGTCTTTTTAATTAATAAAAAAGACAGACATAATAAAATGCACATGCAAAATAAACATGTTTATGGTTGGTGCATTTCCTGAGAAATTGCACCTGCAGATGGTGATGACATGCCTTTTGTTTTTGGTTATTTGTTGTATCTGTTGAAAGATTGTGGGAGGGTGATGATCAATCGAATAAACTGTTTCTTATTTACACGTTTTGCTTGGTTTCATCTCTGTGAAGATGAGATTCTGTCGATTTTTTTGTTGTCTTCACCTGACTCACAGTGTCTTTGATTTGGCTGGTGTTTTTGACAGAGTTTTTGTTATGGTTGGTCAGCAGATGCCAGTTAATAATTACTGAAATTGAGGGGAACAGACGATATTATTCAATATTAATTTCATACCAACAAGTAAATGAGAGAAGATAAATTCAGACCACCCAGTTCATTATCTAATATATCCTCAAATTACATCTGATTGTTATTATAGCTTTTATTCAAATCAAAAAATATTTTATTGCCAAGATACTGTTACTGTGTACATAAATTTACAATATGAGGTTTTATTGAAATGTTTTGATTTGTTGGTTACCACAATCAAGTAAATATAATGATAAAACTGTAATCATCAGCTTTGTTCATTCTGATTATGTATATTTTCTGAGAGCGGTTTTGATGATGTATTGAATGGACCGATTTAGAAGTCCTGTCTTCATAAAATCTCAGCGTCCTTGTAAATTATGTTTTTACCAATGAATTCAGTCAGAACATTGAGGTCCATTACACGAACTTTTAAGACGCCACAACTACAAGTATGATATTTGCAATCTGTTCTGTAAGACATAAGTCATAGTTTCTAAATTCCATAGAGGTAAGCACTGGAGCCTACACTCCTTATTCTAATGCAATGGTGTATTGATATTGATTTTGATTGGATAATATCACATTTTCATTGCATCAAATCCACATTTGCTGCCATCAGAAAATTTTAATGGCTCAGATGTTGATTTCATATATAAAACGTTCATATTAAAGAGTATTTTATTCATTTGTATTAGAATGGAATAAACAGTATAGTATTTGAAGATTTGCCAGCATCAATTTGGAAAAAAATGTACTAAAATAGTATGCTTTTCCTGAAAAATTTACAGAGAACATATTAAACAATTTCTTAACTGGCTCAATTCCATGACAGGTTTAACTCTTCACACTTAACTCTGACCCTTTACCCTAAAATGACTAATCTGGATTGGTAAAAAGGGAGGAACTGCTTACCCTTCCAGATCACTTGAGTTCATCCCTGTTTTTTTCGTGGGGGCGCATTGTTCATTGTACGTTTGATTTTAGTTTTATTTCTATATATGTCATGTTCCCTCTGGTTTGTGTTCTCAAGATTGCCATGTTTGTTGACTTTCCTCTTTTGTCTGGCCCTTCTGTTTTCTTTTGCCTCCAAAATCCTTGATCTGTCCCTTCAGAGGCCATTTCTAGTTTCAGTTAGATTTCAGAAAGGAAAACAGTCTGTTGAAATAGGAATGATCATGCAAGGCAGTATTAACAAGCTGTCTAGCATCTTATTGATGAAATTATAATTGATTGATTGATTGATTGATGTTTAATGCCACATCTGCAATATCTCAGCCATATCACGGCAAAATTATATTATTTATTTTTAAGTCTTCTTTGAATTCATATTGATCTAGTGTCAATATGTACTTTTTTCTTTAAAAAAATTTCTTGCTTTGTAATGAATGAAGTAAGGTCACGAAAATATATTTGTTTAAGGCATGAGTAATCTTGAATAATTATTACATAGTTAACCTAACTGTTTGTTTTCAAGCTGTTATCTGATGCACCTCGTGACTTTGACTTTGGGAACATCTTGTGTTATGGCAATGAAATAAGGTTGATGTATCGGGAAATCATATCATGTTGATATGGAAAAGTGCATCAACCTATGAGTAAAGAAATTTAAAAATATTTATTGTTTGATTTTTTTATTGACTTTAATTTATTCAGTCTTTGATTTTTGTCCTTTGATGATTTGATCTAAAATGTCATTTTCTTTGAATAGATGTTCTAAATTGATTTTATGCAATACTGATTGATATTTGAAAAATTGTTTTTATAATATAAAATATATTATGATGTTATTTAGTTAGTTTTATTTCAAAGATACTTATAGTTTGCTGGTTTCAGGCTTTGAATTTAATTTGTTAAAATATTTGGTTTATGAAATGATTTTAAAGTGTATTATAAACAGATATGTCATGCTTTTTTCCCATCAACCATTGATTTTTTTTATAAAAAAAAACTTTGAAGAAGTTTTTAAACATGCAGTCAAAGTTACCAGTATTCAGAATTCATAACGAAACTTTTTAAGTTGCAAACTGAAACTACTGAAACTGATATCCTACAAATTACTACTGATATCTGATGATTTCTCACCATCCTGGTTTTTATTGGGATTTTAAAAACAGACAACTGTCAAATTAATGTCTTAATTTTGAGATGGGAATTCCATCTATTTATTTTCATTTTGTTTTTAAAATTCAATGACTTAATTCAGGTGGAAAGAATTGGTCCTTGGCGAAATCTGCAAGGACTTAGTTCAGGTGGCAAGAATAGGTCCTTGGCAAGATCTGCAAGGACTTAGTCCAGGTAGCAAGAATTGGTCCTTGGCAAGATCTGCAAGGACTTTGTTCAGGTGGCAAGAATAGGTCCTTGGCAAGATCTGCAAGGACTTAGTTCAGGTGGCAAGAATTGGTCCTTGGCGAGATCTGCAAGGACTTAGTTCAGGTGGCAAGAATTGGTCCTTGGTGAGATCTGCAAGGACTTAGTCCAGGTGGCAATAATTGGTCCTTGGTGAGATCTGCAAGGACTTAGTTCAGGTGGCAAGAATTGGTCCTTGGCGAAATCTGCAAGGACTTAGATCAGGTGGCCAGAATTGGTCCTTGGTGAGATTTGCAAGGACTTAGTTCAGGTGGAAAGAATTGGTCCCTCGCAAGATCTGCTCAGATACCAGTAGAATTAAAGAACTTTTATTTCACGTCTGCTAAAGTTGAGGACTTCTTTCCTCTACCCAAAAGACTTACCAATATAAGCCAATGAAAAGTCAAGAGAGATTCAAATTTTCAAATGTAAACTACAGTAAAACCTGCTTTTGTAGTCACCTCTTTTGAGCAGCCACTTGATTTTAAAGGCCAACTCTAACATTCACATTGTTAATGTTTTAAATTGAATTAACTTTATTTTAAGTGGTCACTTGTCTTAAGTGGTCCTATTGGCTTCTTCCCAAAAGTGACCTCTGAATACAGGTTTGACTCTATTTCAAAAATAGACAGACCTGTCTATCATTTTAGAGCTTATTACAATCAATAGGATTTCACACTTTTTTATTACTTTAACCTCGAGGAGACCTTTCGATTTAGAATTTTGTGGAGCTGCTTTTTGAGATATTGTGCTTTCTCTGGACATTTACTCAATTACTCAGTATCTTTCTGCAAAGGAAATGTGACTAATTAGTGGTCACAGAAAGTTCATAAAGTTTGTCATATGATACATGTAAAGCAACAGACAAAAATATTGTTGTAAATCTATAATCGGCAGAATTACTGAATTTATGAGGCAGCAAATAAAGACAAAAATAAGTATCGGTGGAATATATATAAGAATAGCTCGAAAGTTGTCATGAAGTTACACATTAAAAAGACATAAAGTACTATCTTGGAACACTAATCCAAACTAGATATTCTATTTATAGAATCATGATCATTATTGTGCAAGAAGCCAATTGTTAATTTAATTCTATATTTGGCTGTTTTAATAGATAAAAGGGAAAATGATGGGCTTGTAGGAAAAAAGGGAAATTTTTATTTTGAAATAAGCACATGTGATGGTTAATTGGAATGGTTAAAATGTTCGACCTTTGTTGATAATCACAGGTACCTGTGGGCAGGATACCTACTTGTGGACAGGACACCCTATGGTTCCCCATTGACCCCCCCCCCTCACCCCTTTTATAAAAATTGTTATTTTTTTTTCTCATTTTTTGCTTTAGATATATCTGAATATTATCCTAAGTCATTGATTTCTATCAAACAGGCTATATATAATCAGATTTAAGCTAAAATATTTTAAAGAATTAAAAAATCGAAAATTTTTGTAAAAAAAGGGGAGGGGGGTGGTTGATGGCACAATAGGGTATCCTGTCCACAAGTAACTGTTTTGATAATGGTTGAGAAAAGAGCTTTTAAATAATAGGAGCTTTATTTTAAGATTGTGAGATGAGGGAAAAAGGAGGTGATACAATTGGCAAACCTCGGGTGCCTCTGCTACTCTACCTTATTTTGAGAGATGGTAGGACCCAGTCAGGTCTTTATGTTCCTTGTTTAGAACTTTGAATTAAATGCTGCTGTGCAGTAGTATATGTTATTCACATCACGATAAAAAAAATATGGTAAAACAATTTAACAATAATCTAAGATCAGCTAAAGTTATGTCAGGTTGAAAGATGCTAGAAAAACCTTTTGAAATATTTAGGCATAAAATCTTATAAGAAATCAGAAGATGTAATTTAAAAATTTAAGACTGTTGTTGCTGGTTGATAGCTTTAAAATTGTTATTAAAATAAATGAATGAACAACAATTTTGTTGCAATACATATGTAGTTTTACATGGAAAAAAATTTATTGACTGTTACAGTACTGTTATATAACTGTGAACAATGAATGTTATAGAAACACTGACTGTTATAGCAACAAATAAGTTGACTACAACATTTTCTGGGTGGATCAAACGTAAAAATATCTTAGTTAATATTATAAGAAAATTTTTTATTACATAGTAGGATTTTTGCAATTATGCCTGCGTGATGTTCTCTGCTGAGCTACAGATTTTTTGAAGATTAAATAAAAGCTCCCTACTTGGCAAAGGTCTCATTTTTTCTTTGATGAAAAAGTAAACCTCCAGGGAAGATTACGATCAGATTTAGAGCAGTTTATTAACATCACACTAGGACAAACAACCAAATAAGACTTAACATTATTGCGTTTGATTAGCCTGCTACTATCTTTATTGTAAACTGTTTGATAGTAATTTTTTCTGTGGGTTTCCCTGTGTTTATAAGAATGACATTTTGATTGCAAAACAGATTACAGAATAAAAAAATTGGAAAGTCAGTTATTGAACTTGAGGTAAGAGTAACTGAGTAGATTCCCATTAATCATAAAAATCAATGACTGAACCATGTAAACAGTTTATTAAGTAATGTCCAGGGGGAATAATTAGAGCATGTGGAAGTTGAACTTTGAACCTTTCACAGTACTCTTTCATATCAAGCATCAGTATTCTTTTTGGATATAATTTAATCCTCTGATGGAAACATGAGATATTCATCAATGAGTTATTGCAGTAAATGTTCTATTGTACTTTTACTAGTAATTCTGTCCTATCGATTGGGGGGGGGGGGGTATTTAAAATTATGCCCAGCATCCATCACTGAAAGCTTATGTTGTATATGTATAATGTCTATCAGCATGTGACAAGCACTAGCTCATGGTGATATTGATCTCAAGGCCCAAGGTCTGTTTTTTTACTTAATTGCAATGCTTTTCTTTACTCTTATAGCACCACATATCTGTTTGCTTCAAGGCAACCATTTCCACAATTCATATTTCAACTGTTGTCCTAAGTAAAAACTGTAGGAATGAAACCTTAGAGTTACCTCCCTTAATGCTCATACTATACTTTGATATATACTCAAATGTGAAATTAAAACAGTACAGACATCATTACTATACAATCCTCAATGTGAAGTCACATAAAAAACATAGTCCTTCTTGTTATTTTTTGGTTTGAAATATAAAAAAAATGTGATTAGCAAAATAACTGTATTTGCAGTTTGAATACTGTAATGAAATGAGGTTTAAAATATAAAAAAATGTGATGAGCAAAATAACTGTATTTGCAGTTTGAATACTGTAATGAAGTTCTGTTTCAGGTATTCACAATTCAGTATTTATCATTTAAGTTGCACTTGCTTGATATATTGTACAAGGTATTTGCCGTCTGCTATTCAGTACAAGTTTCTCCAGTGCTAAAATCTGACTACTGATCATAAATAACAGTTCTTAAGTATGCTTGAGTGTAATTATATCAAATTTCTATAAAATCTGTATTAAAGTGGGTAGTGATGAAATACTATCAATAAGCCATGTGATTGTCATAAAATATTATTTATGGACACCTTGATTTATGATTTTTTTCTTTGATTTTCAGTATTATGCCATAAATTAAATCTATGATCATGATTTCAGTGGAATTTTTGCATTTTACACAGGTTGAATTCTGGTGCAGTACAGTTTTTATATTGTTGTGCAGCTTAACAGGGTAAAACATAATTTAATGTTTTTTTTTTTCATTTTTTGTCAGTGAATGTAACTGTAGACAATCAGAAGCATTGGTGTCATAACTGTATAGTCCACACAAATGTGTTATGTTATTTGACATTCTCTTAACTAAATACTGCTAATTTTTACTATAAACAAAGCTTTTTTTAAGTTGATGATTTTTTTTCAAAATAAGTTTATGGGAAAATTACAAATTAGACTTAAAGTCCACTTAGACTTGAAGTGAAAGTCTAGTAAATCATTTACAAGACTTTAACTTTTCAAAAGCTGTAAATTCAGAAATTATTGCAATGTTTTATTATTGTGAATATTGCGACAAGATGCAAATCGCATTAATTAGAACTCGCATATGGAAATTTGCTAGATGATTTTTGCTACAGAATTTACTAAATCACAATATTAAAACTCGCATTGTCACCAGTATTGTAACTTTCACAATAATAAATGCATGCAATAATTTTTGTATTGAATTTACAGTACTGCATATTTTTTACATTTTGTCATAAATAAAAGTGTAGGTACTTTCTGTTATCATGAGTGAAAATACCAATCATATGGAATCAGTTATTGAGTGTATTCACCTCTAAATCAAACACTGAATAATATTTGAAAATACTCTTAATTTGGATTTTTTTGGTGAGGCCCTCCCTTTCCCCATTAAATTTACTATTTGCCGATTTCTCCTGTGTATATCATGCATTTGAGTATAATGTGCACCCTTTCTGGCACCAGGGAAACCAACAAAATTCTTATATAGCATGTATACTGTTCAGATGAAAATTTGTAATAAAAAAATTTTGTATGATCAGATCTAAATTTCCCAATGACTCTGCCTAGGCATTTGGTTTTTTTTTAATTGAAATAGTTTAGTAGTTGTCAGCAAATTAAAAAAACATATACATTTATATCATTGGAGAATTTTTGTAAATTCACTTCATGCATAATAAACAGACAAATTCAAGATTTCTACATAATGCTTTGAAACTATTAAATTTTTCGTTGGTAAATTTGATCTAGTGCTCAAGTCTCTGCAAAATTATTGGAACTGTTATGTAATTGTTGTTCTGGGCTCTTATTCAAATTGTAAGTTTCACTGAATGATGTTTCCAAATAATTCAATAACATCAATTTCAGTAAAATCAGGAATTTTATGGGAAAACAAATTAGCCTGTTGTAGTCTTCAGAAAATGAAACAAAATTAAAGCAATTTTATATTTAACCTCACAAAAACTTCATACGAAATCAAATCAATATTCATCAGATCATGTTATGTCTGTTTCAATTAAATAGTTGTATGCAAGATTTATTCTTTGCCTAAAGTGGTAATGAAAGTAAAAATGTCCTCAGCCACAGAAAATGTTTTATTGAAAAAGTGATAAAATTTTCAGGCATTAATATGAGAGAAAATTGCTTTTCAATGTTCTATATCATGTTTTCTAACATGCTTGCATGCGGATTTTATCCAAATAATTAATCACCAACCAGCTACAATAATCGTGTATACATATTATAATTTCATCAGTTCATTTTTAAAGTTCTGTTCATAGATATATATAGTGGAAAAATGTTCAAGGTGGTATAGCACAGCCTTTTCAAAAAAATGGAAGCCAGCAGTTCAATGTTCTTCATTAATCTTGTACTTTATTTTCAAAGTTTCTCTTGTTTCATTAATCATTATCATGATTAAAATGATTTGCTAATTTTGACTTAATACTGGCTTTGTCTACTGAGTAACATGACCGATGCCACTAGAAGAGCAGGAGTTGCTTACCCTTTTGGAACACCTGGACTCACCATTATTTGTCTAGAGTGGTGTAACTCCAGCTTTCATTTTCAGTGTAGCGTTGAGTGTACAATGATTGTCTTCCATTTCATTTTGTTGGCCATGATCTTGTCTGTCTTCAGACTTAATGATTTCTGTCTGCTGCTTTGGTATCTTCAAGTTCTTTTTTTCACATTACCACAGAAATGTATGAATATAGTGCAAATTGTAATTTTTGTTGTTGTTTACCTCTGTATATGTATTTGTGTGTATGTTTGAATGAGGAGGTTTTTCAGCATTATATAAAAACTAGTATGAAAATTAATGGCAGTTGTCTTTGTTTAATCAAATTTTGATCAGTTATTATATCTAATGACATGGTCTTATCCTGAAATTCCATTATAATTGTAGAGGGTGGTACAGGGGGTCTCCTGCGCGAAGGTATGAGAAATAAAATGTCATTTCATGAGGAACAAAAAATTACAATATGGCTTGCACTTTACATGTTGATCAAGAAATGTGAAACACAACATATAACCAGTCTGCGTCCTGAAGCGGTAGCCCGAAGCCCGTGTCTAGTAGAAATTAGGTCGGTCTAGTA